>OY720675.1:37407769-37535769 GCA_963170755.1 Amphimallon solstitiale
TAATACAAGGCGTTAATATGTATATACAAGCTATAGGAGGCCCCGACTTGGATATGACTGTTGAGAAGCAGGACGACTCATCAGGTGCACAATAATAACATTGTTATGGGCAGAGGTCGTGATTCTTGAACAATTTGCATCAATTAACCATAATCTCGCCGGCAGTCGTGATAAAATTACAATTGACATATCTGCGCGTTTGTTTTAAGATCGCTCGTAAGATCCGTGACCCGCTACGTGCTATTCCGAGAGGAAAGACTCTAGAGAACAAACACATAAATCTAAGCGATTTATTGCAGCATACATAAATGCTTAGAAATAATCTCAAAATTATAGGTTAAAGTTATAATATAAAATTATAAGTATTGATACCAAGGCGGCAATAAAAATAACTTGTTGATAAAAATAGGGACAAACGTGAAAATCAGAGTACATAACTGAATTAATTGGATATTACGTTGTATTTAGTGTTAAGGCCACTTTACACCATGCTATTTTCATACTTTTTCTATACTAATATCTAGAAACTAGAAAAAATAGTCAGAAAAAGTATCATGTAAATCACAAACATGCTTCCAAGTTTTAAAACTATGCTAGATACTATACTATTTTCAAAACTAGATCCAGTCCTATTTTTGTTTCTAAATTAATTCTAGAACATGCGCAGAAGTACTTTTGGCAGATTGGCCAACATCGGAAAATAAATACAAAGTCAGTATATTATTGGAAACGTAGTTAGGTTATGTACGGTTGAGCGTTATCGGTAATTGTATGCGAAATTTATTTGTTTGTTTCACTTTTATTGTTTCGAATTAGGTGAGTACAAATGAATGATTAAATACAAACTTCATATTTAACTTCATTGTTTACTATCAAGTTGGTAGAAGCTAATGGCTGTTTAGTAGCGCCACCAAGCATTGATTTGTTGTACTGACACCTAAAAAAGTATTTAGAAAATCCTAGAATAGAATCTATTATAGAAAAAGTATAGTTCTAGTCAGTTCTAGTATCGTGTAAAGCCTGCTTTATATGTAATTCAGTGGAGGATGCATCTTATGATTCAGTTGAGTTTGAATAAGGGCTTCCAGGAGTAGTCAAGATATTATCCTTCCGTCTTAGTCCAAGTTGTTAGGATGCTACATTGACGCAACGAACATGAAGGAGGACTCATTCTTGTTTTCAACAGACTAAAAATATCGGACACTTGGAATCGGGTTTAAAAAGGATTTCGACGTTCTCTTTGTAAAGGATTCTGATGATGCCTTTCATACATTGTATATATTAGTGAATTGCTTCATTCAAATTCCACTGTACTATAAACATATATGCTCCATTAAACTGCAACATTATAATACAAACCAGATCTCGGCGAACAAATCCTAGTCTGTGTCAGCTAATTGTAATAGTATCAAGAGTCCTGAAAATATCCCTTACGATAGTGGATGAAACGTCGACAGCAGAAGTATAGTGAAACATATAATGTGAGAATTGCATGTAAGACTAAATATTATTACGGTTTGAGGTCTCAGATATCAATAAAAGAGTCATACAAATTATGGAACAAGCTATGCAAACAGTGGGCTCTTTTATATAAAGTTTTGCTTATAATAGAAACGTATTGCTTGAGTAAAAACAAAGACGGCAACTACACTCATACGAATTTATTGTCTAAAACTAAACCTAGTAGAAAGTAGAAGTTATTGTGTAAAGCTGAATAAATATGCTTTGTACTCAATTAACCATCTTGTTTAAATTTAGGATAGATGGAGCACTCGTACTTGCAAAAATCAAACAATTTGATTTTAAATAATTATAAATTTATTAAATCTGTCTGTATTACCTAATGTGATATGATAGGCATCTGTCGGCAAATTTAATGAATCTGAATAAAATCTTACATTGAATTTGAAAACGAGATTTATGTTTTGAAATTTTACATTGTGGTCTGTATTTCTTAAATATGAAGCCATTTTACATACTTTTAGTTTTATATTTCTTTGATATCACTTATTGTAGGATTTGTACTTCTTCTTCTTTCATTAGGCAAAAATGCCTGTTTATTACTGGAGGCGTTTCATTGATTCTCCTGTGAAGTAGATAGGCTATCATTCAGTCTTTTGAGGGTCTTCCAGTGGGTCGCCTGCCATGTGGTTTGTTATTTCTAACAATCTTGGCCAACCGATTTTTTGTTATTCTTGTTACATGTTGATTTCATTCTCTCCCGCGGCATCTTATCCATCGCTCTTATCTCCCACCTTACACTCCTCCCTGATCAGGGTGTTTTTTGTCCGGTGTTGTAGGCTGTGTTCAGTGCTGGTTCGCAGTATCCTCATTTCGTTAGTTCTTAGTATTCTTTTTGACGAGGATGTTTCCGCACTGCTGCGCCGTAGGTCATCATCGGTCTAACACATGCATTGTATTATTTTACCTTGCAATCCACGCTAATGTGTTTGTTTTGCCAGATACCTTGTGTCGCCTGTTGTTTGTTGTCTAGCTTCTTCTTGTTAGGTTTCTGTAGCTTGTGATTTTATACCGAAGATTGTTGATGTGCATGACTTTTTCGATGCTGGTATTGTCTATTGCAAAACTGCATCGTAGTAGATGTTTCGGTATCGTCATTCGTTTAGTTTTGGTTGTAGAGATCTTCGTATTGTGTTTTTCTACACGGACATTAAAGGCGTGCAACATTCATTGTAAATCGTCCTCGCTTTCTGATATAAGTGTAGCATCATCCACATAGCATACAGTTTATCCTGTCTTGCCCCATCCGATATCCTGATCCGATTCTGTTCACTTCATCTATGATTTCGTCCATAATCGTGTTAAATAGTAGTCCTGCAGGGATTGCATTTTTTTTAATCAATAATAATAATAATGCTTTATTAGTCTCAGATCCACTGGATATAGACTTCGTCAATATAGAGTATATTACACAAATATAATGAAATATGTCGTTCATTTTCAGATGTATTATATTTCCGGTGTTCAGGTCTTTTATTAGCCTTATTACACTTCTTATTTTCTCTAATTTCCTCTCTACAGCTCTGAAGATAGAAAATAGATTTTTCTAAAAAAAATATTTTTATTGTACATAGTTAGTTGTGTGTTGGTCTTTAGGTGATAGGCAGTCTTAATGATGTGACAAATTCAAGTTGTTATATGACTGTTATTTACATAAGCGAGTTTGTGTTGAGAAATGTGAGTAGGGAGTAGCTTTTTAGGAGTATCATTTTTAAAAAAATAGTAAGTAAGGCATAGTGTTGGAAATCGGTGGGTTATATTGTTTTTTGTTTCATGTGATGGATTTCGCTCATGAGTTGCTAAGCTTTTTCGTTGACTAGAAGTAATGGGTTCCATCTAGTCTAGGTTTTGTGGAAAAAGTGTTTAATGGACTTTTTTCATTTCACCTCTACGCTATTAGAGCGAACTAAACACAGAATTAGCACAAAGTGTTATTTCACAAAATTTAGTTTAGGTTTTAGGTCATATCGAGAAGTAATTAAGAAATCTAGTTCGTTTGCTTCTTATAACATTCGCGTTATATGTCTTCTTACTGCAAGTCGTCAAGAAATGGAATTGATTTGTTTATTCCTTTCTAGTGCACAGTTTGTAGAAAATTCAAATAATTAGGGTATTGTGAGAGTTATATGTATAATGTGTTCATACATACATAATATTATATACCTCTACCGGAGAAAGTGTAGAACTGAATATTTGGAAGAAATGTAGTTGCTGTAGATTGTCTACTATTAAAAGTTCATTCTAATAAATTGAGAAAGTCACTTTCTGAAATGTTGGTATTGCTTAATTGTATGCTAATTGCTTTTACCAATTTATAAAATAAGAATATGCTAATTAAATCGAATGCGACCACTATATAATTCTCATTTTAATATTGTAATTGTTGATTAATTGTGCACGTTGTATGCTGTCGATTAACTAGTATTGTTGAAGTTCATTAAAATATTGCTGAACTATTTTAGTGTGATAATCGACACTTGGTTACAGCGGGTTTTAAAATTGAATGACTAAGCATTTTGTAGAGTTAATTACTCTTTTGTTTTAATATATTTCATTACTAATATAATTTTTAGTGTTTTAGTTGATAGTACTAATATAAAATTTTAAAATTGTTTTTACTAATATGTACGAACTAATTTAATATGAAATCCTGCAATAAAATGTTTTTTCTTATGTTTTCCTTTATTTTCCACCAATCTAATAATATTTTTTATTACCGACTGCCTAAAAATATATTGGAAAATTTCCTGAAACATATAATTTTATTACAGTTGTCCAAGACATTTTAATGGCATATTCGAAAATTGTGTCTGCCTTGGTTTTTTTTTTATAAGCAGGTTATACCATAATATAGATTATATGGTTTTACTTATTGAGTATTGATGTCATGTTTTCCTGTAAGGGTGTTGCACATGTAGTTTTATAACCGATAATGGCTTACATGAATGTTACGATGTAAATATTTTTCCATTGGTAATATATCAACACTCGCCATTTAATCGCTTGATTTATTAATGTATACAGCTTATGCGCGTATGATTAATAAATTTTTAATGGAACCTCAAAATATATTATCCAGTGTTTAAAACATGAAGTTTATGGTTGAATACTGTTTCTTTCACACAACCAAACGCATGTAAACATTAATGTATACACCTTGTAATTTGTTTTAGAAAATAATCATATATTTTTCCTGTGAACTCGTCCTGCTGAAATTTCAACTATATTTTTTTCTAAAGGTGTTAGAAGGCAGTAACTGGGACTATTGTTTTTCCTAATTTTTGTATATTTAGTAATAGTGGTAAATTATACTTGAAATATGTACTAATTAAACTAATAACTGGTTTCATTCAAGCAAAACAATGGATGTAACAGTGGCAATACTGTTGTATAAAGATTCTAGGTGTAAACAATAGAAATTCGTGATGTTTTTTGCAAGACCGCCTTTCTAGGAACTCTTTTATTTGTTTATATTTTTTCGCAATATTGACGCTTTGCACAAAGAAATGTGATGCTGGGATTTTCCCATATATGGTTAATTTAGCGGTTCTTTTGCATTAGTCATCAATTGCACCTCCGACATCTTTAGTCCATAATTATTGGGTACGTAAATCTCTTATCATTAAAGTGTAGTTGATGGAAAATTAAACACAACACTTATCCTTTTGCGACCTTGTAATGGTGAAGTCCGAGAACACGATACGCCCTGACCTTTCGTAACTTATATCTAATTGGTTCTTGGTTTTGATTATTATTGCGGGCAAATAATGCTCGCACGATGATACAAGAATACTTAAGCAGCTGTTGAGATTTTCGAGTCCATTGGCGTGGGAGATTGGTGCTAGAAGTAGGGGCTAATTAAACCGTCGACATTATTCAATACGTGTCTGCAATGTACATGTTCTCACTCAGATTGGCTTAATGGACGTGGAAAACAATATGTATCTTGAATTAACTGACGTAATAAGAAATTTAAGTGAAAGTGTGTACGTTTATAATAACGTTAAATATGCATAAAATTGAGTAACATAAAAATTATAGTAAAATCAAAGTATTGTCAAGCAGCTATTCCCAACATGCATGGTAAATAAATTCGAGGTGGTATCAGAATGTTTCGAGATTAGTGTTGTAATACAACAACAGATAGCAGCAAAAATCTGCATGCACGGTAACAATGCGCATCGATATTCATTCGTAAACCATGTGCATTACCACATCTGTGACTTCATCATGAATAGTGAGTTAAAACACTGATATTGTGAAATTCTGTTTTTGATTGGCAAATCTATCACGCGACTTGGTAGATAGATTTTTCTTCATGCGCGAGAGCAATGAATATACCCAATTCATAGATATAATAGTAATTAAGAATAACAACAAAACCCCTGACTGAATATCACTCAACAATCATCAGGAGCACCATCAGCCATCTGTCACCATTATGTGCCTGAGTGCAGTTTTAGCTCATCCGTACTATCCAAAGGAGTGGGGGAAACCTCAGCAAAATCAACACCAGAGGTACGTCTCCAAATGCAGAAGAAGCTCCCGAAAGACTATGGAAGAGCAGGTTGATTCATTATTCATATCGGAGATAAATTGTGATTGCGAAACATTGGTCTCTGCACAGGAGGCAGAAGTCTGAAGAACTAATCATCTCCACGAAATATGTCGTAGCTCGTCCAAATTTGCTTATACTTAATCTTGTTCGTTATACGCGGCATTGTGGATCGACATTTTATCCATTTCTTGACACCATTGCGGTGAAACGAACGCTTGTAGGACGACTATATTCGTTCACTGGGACTATATTCAACATCGCGTTGTGTAAACGTAATTAGATAGATTCTTATAAACAAAACTATTTAATCTTTAAGACTTTTTATACTATCTTGTAAAAGCATATCGTGGGGTTGTTTATTCAGAAAGCCGAATATGTTAAAAAGCTCTAAAAGTTATTGGTAGTAACAAGAGAGACTGTGCCACAAATGAAGCTATTCTAAATTTCAAAAGGTCTTACTAAACATCACAGATAACTGTCATATTAAATTTAGTTTAGAAATAGCCGAGATTCAACTTAAATTATAAACAAAATATATACGACGTTTTGCTTGAAGCAGCTAATTAATTTTGCAGAATTTCTTGTATCAGTTGGTCAGTGTCATAAATTTTACACAGCAAATTTTGAGCTTATAAATATGTGAAGATTTGCGGTTGTATTATTTGAAAACCAATATACAATATCTAAACCCTATTAAAACCATCAAGGTGTGGTTGTTATACGATTTCTGGTTAAATTCATTATTCAGATTATAATATTAGAGAAATTTAGACTGAATAAGTTTACTTGGGTCGATTAAGAGAGTTGTGCCTATTAAGAAGCTAATGTTTAAAAAAATGTGAAATCGGCAGCTTACAATTGATTTGTTGGAAATCAGTATTATTAATACACATTGACTTTAAGTTTGTAACATGCAACGCTAATACCAGTAAACATAAATTAAATTCCACAACAAGTATCATTACAAGTTAGCTTCAGCTGAAATTGATGCCTTAGTTCTGATAATTCGGTATGCAATGGCAGGGATTCGGTTACATTTGGGAAGATCCTAGTCTGGTAATTTTTTCTGTCTCAATCTGCTGACATACTTTTAAGGTAACTTCCTCTTTTGAAAGTACCGTCTTGTGAAATAAAACAAATTACATTCAAAAAAAATTATTTAAATAACCCGGTGTGCTCCGGTATATGGTAGTCGCTTTTACAATCTTACATTACAACATACAAATGAACACCAAACTATAGACTCCCATATACTTAAGGTGCAGGTACACAGAAAATTCAATAATACATATTATATTTTATCATTAATTATTGATTTACAAATATTAAGTTTTAAATTTGTGTTTTATTTCTTGGATATTTTTCTTGTTTCTCTTGTATCCTTTTCGGCCAAATTTTCTTGAGAGTAGGCCGTGCGTATATTTCTTTGATATTGCTGTCTTGGGATTTTTCGATTCGTCCTGAAATTAATATGAGAAATTGTATTATTGTTTATTCTCCAGGTAAGTTTGTAATAAATGTTTTGTGTGTATCTTTGTATAGATAGGTCTGATGTGTCTGGTAATTTTTTCTCTCTCAATCTGCTGACATACTGTTAAGCAAACTCCTATTTTGAAAGTACCGTCTTGTGAAATAAAACACAAATTGCATTCAAATACATTTATTTAAATAACCCGGTGTGCTCCGGTATATGGTAGTCGCTCTTACAATGTTAAATTACAACATACAAATGAATACCAAACTGTAGACTCCCATATACTCGCAATTGTCCGAAATCGCTTACCGTACATAGATGGGAGTAGGTCGGACAGGTTCGATACGGTCGCTCTCTGTGGTTAGACTGGCAGGCATGGCTTTGCCGCTGAGATCAATACATAAAAAATATATGACATGATTATAGCAAAATGTTTTTACAAAAAATATAACAGTGCATTAAATAAAATAAAATGAAACATACCTGTATAAAATAAGAAGCATAATTAAAAATAAATAGAATAAGTGTTTCTTCAGGTTTAAGTCCTTAACACACGCATACATTGTGTAGCAAATGCCCTTTTTCAATATATGCAAAACTGCCAGCATTTTTCAAGTAGTATAATACTGCTACTTGCATTTTACCAGTTTTTACGTTTTACAATTTCTACACCTTCGTGAATTTAAATTAATTGTCAATTTTTACATTAGAATTCCGTAAGCGCAGTTTAAAGGTTTTTTTAGCCGTAATTTTGAATATTATCAGCATAAACTAATTAACTTTTAAAAATATGAATTTGAAAGTACATGTTTTAACATATTGGCAATGTTATAATTATATACATATAAGCATGATCATACAATTATAAAATGATTATTATATTGTAAATTAAATATTTAGGCACGGCACTGGCGGCGGAAAAAATGAAGAAAGACGTCTCTCAGTTACCGATTTAATAATATGAAAGTTACTAAATCGCAGTGCTAAGTCAATTATACACACCCATTGCTTTGAATACTTCTACTTATTTTATATTGTCCAGAATATAAATTTAATTTATATGTATAGGTATGTATGGGTAAAATATATCCTTTCTACCAATTTCATGCTTTTATTTTATTTGAACATGATACGCTTCTTAGTTTAATAACAAACAGCAGCGAGAAGATTTAATTATTAAGATTGTTCTTATTGTAATTGAATCTTTTTACAAGTTTTCGATGAATGGGAATACCGGCTTATCGTTCAGTGTCGAAATACTAGGTAATTTATTTTCGTTCTGTTGCATTATGAATAGTAATTTAAATTTTGCCAGTAATCGTATAATATTATCTGTGTCCAATGAAGCATGTCTCGAAAAACATTGATTTTGTCGGGGTATTCAAGGCTGTTAATTGATGGCGAAGGTTCCCACCTAATATTTTCTGCTTCTTAATTGATTGTAGTTGCTGACTTTTTCATAGCACGTTTGGCATATATACAAACGACAATCTAACTTTGTGATATTAAGAATACAATTACTCTGAAATATACACTACAATACAGTTCATTCATTACTTATCCACATACGTATTGGTTAATTGAATACATGTATACAATCAATTTTAATGGGATATTTTCACGGTGTCTAAAATCTATACAAGTTTGAAAGGATGCGTATAATCGGAGATTTGTTCAGAGTAGTTTGTTTTGCACAGTTAGGAATCTTAACGTACTGTTTGCGACACAGATTTGGAAATTATAGAATTAAAATACGGCTTGGGAAATGGGATGGTATAAATAAACTAGTATCCAACCTTTTTTCCGATTATAACAAAGAGGATGCTCGTGAATCTTTAGTAGCTAGAGGCTACACGATAAGAAGGTGTGCATTGTTTTTTGCTGACGAGGATTGTGTGGTAGGTAGATTATTTTTTATAAATGTGTCTACACAGTCCAAAGGTAATGTATAATAATCGATCGTTGTATTTGTAAAGGTGATTATTTGAACTTGTATAATAATGTATAATAATCGATCGTTGTATTTGTAAAGCTGATTATTTGAACTTTATATTGAATACATTACGATATATTACCGCTCTAATTATAGATGCATAAAAAGTAGAGCTTGCTCGCTTTACTCCGAGTCTTGTGAGTCCGGTCTCGAATTGTCGACGGGATATTTGACGAATGTTAGGTTATGGCACGGGTACGTGGGTTGTGATTATGTTTATACTCCATTCACGTTAAGAAAACAGTGTTAGGTAAGATAGGCGATTATTTCTTGGATTCTGATTGGCTAATACTGCCCTGTTAAACATAGAAGTCGTAACTGACAAAATTATTGTTTCAAGATATTTCACATTTAGTAAAATTTGTAATGCCACCAAATGTGAGTATTTTATTGAAAACTGAATGTAACATTTCCTAAGCTGTTACAAAGCAAAATCTTATAGGCCAAAGCATCTTTTCAACATGCAAGCAGAAATTAGAGTTTTGATAGATACGACATTTATTACTAACATTATACCAGGGTTAGCAGAGTACGGAAAAAGCATATCTACACAAAACTTAATCAACTTTATTAAAAAACTATTAACTCTATTACAAAAACAAAGAAGTATTACAAAATCCAAATGTATTCTTATTGCATATCAAAAACAGTCATTAAATTTAATCATCTAAATCTCGAACTTCGGTTGAAATAGGAATATCCTCCCAAAATTTCTTTCTGTTCATTGGCATTGTAGTACAAAGTTTGGATAGTATAAGATCCCTTCTTTCTGCGGTAATTCCTCGTGGGATGTTTTTTGGTGAAGGTTTTGGCACACCTTGCTTAGCCATTTTAGCATTTAAAAAATTTAGTTCCTGTTCTTGCACAGCGTCAAAATCTGTCTTGTACAACAGTGTTTGTTTCCCTCTTAAAAAAGTAACTTCTACCATCTCATTGAGGTAAGGGCGAGGAGATATTTTATTTAGTTTGTATTGCGATGTGCCATTTTCCCAATTATAAAAGTCGCCTACGCACATGTTAATAACTTTTACATTACTGGCAGCTTCTTTTACTGCGTCACTGAAATCTTTAAAATCGTAGACCTTACCTTTTCGTTTGAGACATCGCTCAACCTGGTGATGAAAGGAATCGGCCCCCATAAACGTGTGCCCTGGCACAAAATATTTCACCCTAAGTGATTCAAGAGAAACTTCTGCTGAATTCACAATATGAACAAAAAAAGTAAATATTGTCCAGTTTTTGTTTTGAGAGGAGCAATTGTCCAACCACAAAGTAACATTTCTGGCATCTCGAATTGATAATAAAAATGCATAGAACGTGCTGGTAATATCTTGGGAAGATCGGTCAGAAATTGTCTTCGTGCCAAATAACCGCCGTTGGAAGTGTTTGTTTTTGCCGAGTTATAACAAAACATTCGTTAAATGCGATTATTCGAGGTGTAAAAATCACCTCCTTAAACATTTCCATTCTTGGAAGCATTATCACCTACAATCAAATGATTAAATTAACTTCTTAAATTTTTATATTAGTGAGATTACCTTTTGGAGATCTGCAGATGCAATTACTTGATCATCTGTGGTGCTAGAACAAGCTTCCTGATAGTGGTTTCTAGCTGCAGTGTACTTTTTCCTGTGGGAAGCAAATTTCTTACATTCGTCGCAGTTGCCGTCTAAGACATCCTTTTTATGGGAAGTCAACTTTGAGTGTAACTCGAAGGACTCACAAACCCAACATTCCTCGTGTCCCAATTTTACAAAAGATATTTTCAAGCTGCTGACTACTTCTCTATATAAATAATATGAAAACTGAATGTTTGGATACGTTGATCGAAAGTTGTTGTACATCATTGTAATATTAATATCGGAGGGAAGATAGCGTCTCTCTGGCGCATGTTCACGACGATAATGAGCGATAGTTGGTCTAAATGATTCTATATGTTTGATTATTAAATCTCTATCAAATTTCATCTTGCTGTGCTTTCCTTGTAGATTCGGCTTAACTGTTACTTTCCAATTTGTCTTATTTAGTGCATCCCTTACTACTCTGTCATTTTTACTGTCATATCCCAAGGTTCCTAGGAAAAATGTTTTGCATACATTTTGCTACTGCCTCCTGCATCTTTTAAAAAATAAAAGTAAGTATTAGATCTCCTTGAGATAAGACAATAATCAGTAGTTTTTCTTTTTGTACTTTGTTGAGAGACACTGTGTAAAATAAAGTTTTTTTGCTCATTTACATCTAGTTTCCAAAACTCTCTATTTATCTCTACTCGTCTCTGCATGTTAATTCTCTTAATACACTGTCTTTTACACGTATTTTCTTTACAAGTTTGCTTTACATTATGTTTTTGTGTCTTGGCACTTATTTTTATTTTTTTTCTTTGAGTTGGGCTCAAATCAAACTTCTTCCTTTTGCGAATTTCCCCTTTTTTAGTAAAATTTTTTTGCTGTACTTTGTCCAGGGCATTGTCAATAATATTTTGCAATATTTCACTGATAAAACTAACACTTTCATTTTCTATGCATACCACATCGCTTGAAACAACAGTGCTCTCTTGCCATACAGTGTTGCTGTTATTAAGATTTTTATTATGCAGTTCAACCTTATTCTCTGAACTTGTGAAGCTAACATTACTTAAGATAATGACGTTTGGTCTGGGTTCTTCTTGTTTTTGTAAATTATATACACTAGAACGATTGCAGTTAAGTTTAGAAGCTTCGGTTTCGGAAGTTTCACTGCCTGAATCATCACTAGGAATATTATAGTCTGGATCATTAACAGTATCCGGATTATTATCACTTAAAGTTCTGTTATTTCTTAATACTTTCAAATCACGTTTTTGGTCTTTTAGTTTATCTTTCTGTGCTTTATTTAGCGCTAATAACATTTTAAAAGATCTACTTTGTGGATTCATTATTGCATAAGGTAAGTATGCGTTGTATCTTAATCTACAAAATAATCTTTATTTGCAAAACCCTTCACTCACCAAGCAGAAAATACAACTTACCACAAAAATATCTCAAAAGAGTCAAGGAACTCTTATTGTTTAAATTTATTTCACAAAAAATTACTAGCTAAAACTGACACCTCTGACATCACAGGAACACAAAATATTGAGGTTAGAATAAGCTTAGTACTGTTACTGTAAATTGTCGTAAGTAACAAGTTGTTAAGGGAATTTGTCGTAACTGCGTACTGTTTTTGTAGTTACGTCATATACTTCTAATTTTGTCAGATACGACAAATCAAATTAACAAATACAGCAGTTTTGCAGATACGTCAAAAGATTGTATGCATATATAGGCTATACAAGTCGTAGATACGACTTGGAGTCTTAACAGAGTGATAGATACATCAGTAATGAAGTTGTAGACGCCCTAAGCTGAAAACATGAAAAAATGTAGATACGACTTCTATGCTTAAGAGGGCAGAATAGCCCAGGCAAATTTACTCCACACCTACACTTTCATCCCCTGGAGTCTTCAATTTTTTGAACTATGTGTAAAATTTCTTTTTAGTTTTCAAATAAAAAGATATGATAAAAAATGTATCGCATATTATTTGTTAATGTATTTGTATGTCAAAAATTTCTGACAGTTGATGTTACAGACAAAAATTTTTCGGTGTGATACGGTCGCCGATCGCAGCGTTAACTACTGTTTTCTTAAAATGAATGGACTATAGGCTGTATTCAAAAACTGACACTAAACTAACCATATATTGGAACACTGCCATATATTTTTTAAAATTTATAAAGTATATCTTATTGTAAGTGTAAGGTAGTGAAAGTAGTGACAACTCTCAACACACAAACGTAGTGTGTCAGATTGTGGCAGATGGTAATTTACAATACGTTTACGTTATCCTGACAGAGTGTTTGCGAGAAGCTGAAACACCTGAAGAGAAACCAACCAACGAATATGGGAGCTACAGTACAATCGCGGTAATGTGAACACGCACTAATGTGAACCACTCCGTAATGTGAACAACGTAAAGTTTACATAGAGCTCCGTATAATGTGAACAGCGTAAACCCTCGATTATATGAACAATAACATTCGACCTGTCGGAACTTGTTTACTTATTTTAACCTATGGCGTTCCTTCTAAATACGTTGGTGGGGTAATTCAGATGTTGTCTAGTCGGGCCCAAGTAATCATAATACAGTTAACAGTTTGTGAAAGTGTGCGATTGACAGAGTGATACACAAAAATGAAAACTGCTAAAACACAAAGAAAATGTCTACCATTGCATGTAAAGGCTAAAATTATCGAAGAATTAAGTCGAGGCTGCAGTGTTATATCCGTCGCCAAAAAATATGACATAGCCAAATCCACCGTGTGCTCAATTAAAAACAAAAAGTTGAAGATTAATGATAGAGTCGCCAATGCGTTGAAACCAACAACACAATGCACACTAAAAACAGGAGAATTTCCAAAACTTGAACGCAAATTGTATCAATGGTTTATTTCCCAGCGAGAAAGAAATGTGCCGATATCTGGCGAAATAATAAAACAAAAAGCATTAGATCTAAAAACCAAATTAAAGATTACTAAATTTAATGCAAGTAGCGGGTGGCTTCAAAGATTTAAAAAGAGATATGGAATTCGCTTTTTAAAAATAACGGGCGAAAAATTATCGGCACAACCCGAATCTGTCGACCCGTTCCTAAAAAAGTTGCAGGACACTATACAAGAGTTCGGTTTAAATGAGCAACAGATATACAATGCCGACGAAACAGGATGGTATAGGCAACTTTTACCGGACAAAACTTACGTATCAATTAAAGAAAAAACAGCGCCTGGAATGAAAACCGCTAAACAGAGGATCACGTTCTTGGGTTGTACAAATGCTTCCGGTTTACATAAACTGAAACCGTTGGTTATAGGACGAGCAAAAAACCCACGCTGTTTTAAGAACTTTTATAATCCTCTAATCTACACGCACACAAAAAATGCTTGGATGACTGCCGACATATTTCGAAACTGGTTCTTTCAGCACTTTGTTCCCGAAGTAAGTTGCAAAAAATTTGATTTCAATTTCATTATTTTACTTCTTTGTACATAGGTGAAAAGGTTTTTGCGTGGCCAAGGGCTGCCAGAGAAGGCTTTACTCATATTAGACAACGCCCCTTCTCACCCTCCAGCTGAAGATCTCAGAACAAATGATGGGTCGATTTTCGTTATGTTTATGCCTCCGAACGTAACTCCTTTGATTCAACCAATGGATCAAAATGTTCTTAGACTAACAAAGCTATATTACAGAAACAGTTGCTCAGTTCTGTTATTGCTACAGGAAAATCAATAGGTATTGCTCTCAAGAAACTAACATTAAAAGATGCAATGTTTCATTTAGCACATGCGTGGGATAAATTAGATCCTACAGTTATATCCAAATGCTGGCACAACATACTAATGTCTGAACCAAATGAAGACGAAGAAAACTTACCTCTCAGTATTCTACAGCGGCGGTGGCAGCAAGAAAACGCGGTCATAGAAAATACAATAACATTGCTACAATCTATAACAACATCGGTAAGTTTTAAATTATCAACTGCTAAACATGTTTTGCTAATTTTGCACACACTCTACCTCCTTAGTTAAATTCTGATGAGGCACTGCTCGAATATTCTGTCCCGGATATTGAAGAATGGAATAAAGACATTGTAGTAGCAGATAACAATGAATCAGAAGAAAGTGATGATTTGGAAGTTGACAGTGATATTGAAAACGCTGACCCACTGACCACCAAAATCACTCATTCTGGAGCTGTGATGGCTCTAAACATTTCAATTGAATGGGCTAAACAGAATGAAATTGGAATAAGTGACATTCTAAGATTGAAGGCCGTCCATGAAAAAGCAATAATGGCAAAACTGTCGGTTAAGCAAGTACAATGAAAAATTACTTCTTTTTTTGGAAAACAATAATATTTTATAACGTATATATGTAGTATGTTTCTTTCAACTAAAACATGTTTATTTGAAATAAATTACAATACTATACATACATAATTAGTAACCTATGTTATACCCTCGATAGTATGAACACCTCGATACTGTGGACACCCTCGGTTTTATTGTGTTCACATTACCGCGATTGTACTGTATTTAAAAGTATGGCCTGGGAGCATTATCAACAAGAATTTGAAGTCATCATTAAAAAACCATATATGGCAAACAATAAAAATATTCTTCAAAATCATTCGAAATCAGGTATACATATTTTGGGTTGCTGAATGCGTACAAGGACATAATTTGAAACGCTCATACCTATAAGAAAGTCGTGTGGTGGCCACACCTAATTTTTTAATGTTGGAATTGACCAATCTGCGCAGAATGTTTCTAAGTATTAGATAAATATACCAAACAAAGGCTTACTTTGAGTGGGCATAGTTTTAAAAATTGCTATGTCAAAACAGTACACTTGCGCAAACATTTTTAATAAGTATCTTATTTGTGTCTAAATTTAATACTTTTTACCAAGGATATTAATAAAATATTTCAGTCAACCAAAATAATTCGACATGGTCTTGGAGATAAATTCAAAAATACGTACACCCAGAAGGCTATTTTTTCATTGTGTTATTCACTGTTGGAAAGTAATATACTCTCAATAAAGTTAATACCATATTATGCAATGAGCATTTAATGATAGCTATTAAGACACGAGTAAGAAAATTACAATACGAGGCGAAGCAGAGTATTGTAATGAATACGAGTGTCTTAATAGCTATTAAATGCGAGTTGCATACACTATTTTTTCTACGACCCCATAATAAAACATTATTTTTTGAACATTCCATTCATAAATTGAGGTTAAAATTTTCCGTACACCTTTGCAAATTTAACTAGTAATAAATTGTTCGTGGTTACTAAAGTTTGTTCCATAATTTCTGGTGGACTCAAATTTTACATTTCACTGTCATTATCCCTCATTTTTACCGTTTATATTTTCAAAAAAGCACAAATTTTAGGTACTTGTAAATTGCAGAGAACTGTCACATTTATTTAATTTGTATATCTGTCAGATATGCAGTCGCCATATTGAAAATTGTTTGAATATTGGAATGTCGCATTCCTATTGGATATAAACTTGTATCGTAATGAAAAATCTGTATTCCTATTGGATATAAACTTGTATCATAATGAAAATCTGTATCGTAATGGACATCATTAAAGTACATGTTCGGCATATCTAGTAATACAATTAAAGTATGGGAGTAGAAGAAAATACTTATAACTCGGATCAGCAATCATATGTCAGACCGTATGCCATAAAATTATCTTCTATAACCCGTCTGCTTTATCACGCTGTTCTCTGAAGCTAATACAATATGTGAAATATTTGTAGGAACTAATTAATCATACTTCATGGTTTTCAAAATAATGATAATCCGTATATTATGTCGGCTTTCTTATTGACAAACTCCTACATATGTTATGTTGTGTTCATACTTTTCCAGATATCGTTTTTATAAATCTAGCCAATATGTTCGTCGAATCGACCAATATTTATCGGAAAGTAACGATAATAATCGTTTAATAAACATCTCATTTTCGCATTATCTGTTAATAAACAATAGCAGGTATAGCGATAATACATGAGTCGTCACTGTATATGGTTAAACATTAACGAATTCAAGAGCAATCTTATCATTATTCATGTGACTAACCATATGTTACTACAATAATAATAGCTACTGTACGTTTAAAAATAAACATATGTATCATCATGCTGAATTATAAATAGTTTAACTTTGTCACGCATTTTTTTTTTGCATTATTTATAAATCGTTGTTGTACCAGTGGGGAGAGATCAAAATACGGAGCAGTGAGTTTACATAATGAAACAACCTTCTTTGTCAATTAATACGTAACAGACAAATTGAATTCAATGCTGCTGTCGTATAAACATAATAATTTAAGCTCATTGGTGACCCTGACTCCTCTTGTATTCATGCTTTAATTCCGAAAGAAATAATGTGGTACTTGCAGGACATACTCTGCATATATAATTAAAATAGTATTAATTTACAACAGTTGTTTGTTTTATAATGCTTATTACGTAATTTATTGTTTTCTTTATCCCGAACGTGTCTTTTAGAGGGCGGTCAGGGAATTTTTTAAATACTCAAAATGTTAACATAAATTTTAAATAAAACGCATTAACCATTAATCATCGATAATAATCCTACATTTTAAAGGCGTTTTAAAGTAAAAAGTAATAGGAAGTATTTGGAAAATTATTGCACGTTCTTTTTATTCTTATTAGAAGTTCTTGATTTAACAATTTATTTACCATGTTCTTATTACTGAAATTACGTACTTATAATTGTTATGATTGCAATTTTATATAAATCAAATTAAGAAAATTTGATTTATGTATAATAAATTAATGTACGTAATTTTTAGAAAATTTGAAAAGTATTATATTTCCAGTTGATACTGATACTATTAATTAGCGAAAAGAAGTTAAAAAAACCACCACCTGTACGATTTGCGCATATATCTTGAGGTTGCCAGGTTTGCATGACACCAACTGTACCACAGCCAAGGATAACATCTTAAGTCTTAAAGTGTAAACAGAAGTTAGACATTATTTACACATAATGGCGCGCTATTTTATGAAATGCATCCTTTTTTCTCAGACGAAATAGTTTATTCACTATTTATTTCATGAAAACGCAATACCATATGCAATTCATATGTAACATCTATAATTGATAATTATATAAAAAAAAATGGGTGTGCTTAAGATCACACGGCAGAAGTGAAAACTTCATCAAGGCGAGGTTAATAATACGAAATACAACTTTTTTTTTCGTTCTATATTCATTTCCATTTCCGTTCTATATTACATTTAAAAAATATGTATTTATTATTACATATTGTGTATACATTATTCTAGTACATTTCGCTCGGTCTGATCAAGTTTTCACTTCAAAAATTCATACGTACGCATGTATACCTATATACAAATAGACGATATGATAATTCTCATACGAGTACCCGCGCTGGTCTAATGGTAACGTGCCGGCCTCATACCCGGGCGGCTCGGGATCACACTGCACGCGGACAAGAATTTTTCAGAAAATAAAAATACAATATTTCGCGTATTTATTCTAAATTTCAATTTAATTTAAATTAAATACCGCTAGTAGTTAATGTTATAATACAAAGCCGAGCGTGTATAGCAGAGACCGGCAGAGAGGCGTTAATTATATCTCTCTCGCTCCCTTAGTCGACTCGGCTCGAGCCGACTTTGCCCGAACGAGCGTTACATTCCGAGCGTGACGGCTCAGCCTCGTTCAGTGCCCAACAATCAATGCATCAACGCGCCCATATTCATAAATAAATTAATTAATTTAAGACTTCAGAGACGTATGACCAAATTATACAGAAGTTTTTATATTTCCCTGAATAATATTTACAGTGTTAATAATTTTCAAATAATTCTTCGGCAGAAAATGCTTCATTTCATGAAATAAAAAAACCTGCCTGTAAATCTTAGCTATTCAAATGAAGTGCCCAAGCTATGGACAAGTACAATTAATGAAGACCACGCACCACCGATATACACACATATATGTATTTAAGAGTGTACCATTCTTATTAGTTTTTCGAAAATATCGGTTTAATATACTATTGCCGTTTAAAAGTGAAAATTATGATATGTGAATGTAATAAAAATAAAAATGCCATATCACACTTTACTTAACGCAAAAACACACTCAACTATCTTGGGAGTTTAGAACGAATAACAAATTTTAAAAGGGAACCGATTTCGAATACATCAAATTAATTGTTGGACAAAAAAAGGAAACTAATTTCGGTTTCAATGATCTCTCATTCAAACATAAAAAGATTGATCCAATCGGACCGCTACCACAGACGAATTAAGAACCTTTCCTGTTAATCTTTTTTTCTTTCAATCTTTGTATTAAAGCTTTTTGTACAACTCTGAAAATTTGTTAGTACATTTCCAAATAAATAAACATCTAATATTTTTTCCATTGATTGCCAGCGGCTTTTCTCTTGATGGGAGTGAATTATTTTCGGTGATAAATAGAAGTGTTCTTCTTTTTAGAAAATATTTGAGATAAAGGTGATACACTACTAAAGGCGTTTTCGGAAAATGTATAGCATTAACCTGACCCGGTTAGAAAGTACCTAACAGGTTCAGTAACTTTACCCGGTTAAATGAAACATTTACGAACGTAATTGCGGTCACGTTGAGTAACGTAACGTAAACGTCTGCATATAATATAACCTTATAAATAGCTATCTTCATAACATAATTTAGCTGTACTGGTAATACGACAGAAGAAATGGACCGGGGAGGGGGTAAAACAACCTGCATTACCCTACTCACTTACCAGGGTTATGAAAATCGAACCGGGTTGTCGAACCCGGTTACTTTTTAGATTTTACGGACAAGGTTGTTTTTACCCGACTGAATTAACGAACGCATTCGTGCTAACCGTGTTGTAACCCCAATGACCGGGTTTAATTTCCGAAAACACCTTAAATTGGGCACTCTCCATTTGATTAATTTACTTTCAAAAATGTGTTGTGAGTTCCTAAATAATTAGCGATACAGATATTGGTGAATATACAGTGCCCGCGGAAAAGTCTGCACCATATGGAAAAAAAATTTACTCTTTTAATTTTTAAAATTATTTTTTTGTAGTTTGTTTTTGCATAATTAGAAACCAAAAACTAACCTAAAATATTTAACATATCGCATTTGCTTCAATGCGTAAATGTCATTTAAAAATTACCAACATCCAAACGTGCCATTATTTGTCAAAATATAAGAAGATGCCATAAGAAAAAGTTGCTTGTACTTTCGCGGACATCCGAAATCCAAAGTTTCGTACAAAAATTTTAATTTTAATTTTTTTTTCATAATTTTGTAAAAAAACGCCTGTGTTTTTTAAGTGTATTTTTCCCTCGAATTCTGATAAAAACCTATGTTACCATGTAATAAACAAAAGAAAAACAATTTGTATTTCAGAATAAGGTATATTTTTTTTAAATAAAAGATTTCGTTAAGAAAAGTGGAGGACATTCTTGGACTATTTTCATATTTTCCTATATTAAAAATGTTTATTTTTCAAACATAATGGTCAAAAAACCTAGAAAATAACACTAGTTGTAAGATTAGAACATGTTATGTACCTAGCCTTGTCTGTTTTAAGCAAAATTTCCTTTAGTATCTCTAAAGCAGGAAATAACAAGCTTATTCTTAAACTTCGATAAATTCACAAGTAGGCCTAGAAAATAATTGCAAATTCTAGACATAAACAACTAAATAAATGTCAGTTTTGTGTATTTCTCTAATAGATTTGTTTTA
This sequence comes from Amphimallon solstitiale, assembly GCA_963170755.1. Lineage (NCBI taxonomy): Eukaryota > Metazoa > Arthropoda > Insecta > Coleoptera > Scarabaeidae > Amphimallon > Amphimallon solstitiale. Next base: position 37,428,672 of record OY720675.1, read on the forward strand.
AAATGTTATCCATGGAAGAAAAAATAGAAATCATTTTAATTCACGGAGAAAATAGAACCACGGCAAATCCACTTTTCTTAACGAAATCATTTATTTAAAAAAAATATACCTTATTCTGAAATACAAATTGTTTTTTTTTTGTTTATTACATGGTAACATAGGTTTTTATCAGAATTCGAGAGAAAAATACACTTAAAAAATATACAGGCGTTTTTTTACAAAATTATGAAAAAAAAATTAAAATTAAAATTTTTGTACGAAACTTTGGATTTAGGATGTCCGCGAAAGTACAAACAACTTTTTCTTATGGCATCTTCTTATATTTTGACAAATACTGGCACGTTTGGACGTTGGCAATTTTTAAATGACATTTACGCATTGAAGCAAATGCGATATGTTAAATATTTTAGGTTAGTTTTTGGTTTCTAATTATGCAAAAACAAACTACAAAAAAATAATTTTAAAAATTAAAAGAGTAAATTTTTTTTCCATATGGTGCAGACTTTTCCGCGGGCACTGTATAAGCTATAGGCTTTATAACCGTATGAGGTTTTAAACCAAAATAAAGTTTTTGGATTTAGATAATTTTTTTCCCAAATGAGAATTATTATAGCAATTACAAGTTGAAAGTCTAATATTACTAGATAAGGAGTATAATGATTTTATTAATAAAAATTATATTTGAGTATATCGTTGATTTTATAGGAGGGAACTAAAATTATGTGCTATAAAAAACAGAATTTTAAACAAAAGTTAATTTAACGAAGTTGTTTTATATAGTGCACTGTGGCACCCATCTCTACTAATAACCCAAGCATCTCCATAAAACAGAAAAGGTTGTGAGATACGGTTGCCTTTATTACAATGTTTTTATATCTCTTTTATGATAAAGGACATGATACGCATCTTCTTGTAAAGTACCTTAGCTGAAAGTTTTATGTACCTATTGGCAATATATCCATCATTTTTCTTTAATTGTTCTACGATTATTATATATCCGCAAAAGTTTTTTTTTTCACCTAAAATGGGGTATTTCCTCTGAAGGTTTTCTTACAATTTCTTTATATCTTGTTAGCTGATTTCAATTTTTTGTATTTTCATAATTGTTTCTCCACTGCTTGCTAAGAAATTTGCAACAATACTATTGTTATAATTTATTCATCAATTAGAGCAGCCAATTTTTTACAGATAGTATCATATAACCATGCAATTACTTACTTGCTGTCATTTTTTATTGTAGTCTTAAGCTTTCACTTATCGCGATTACTAGAGCTATCTAGTGCACAATGTGTTAGAGAGTAAAAACTGCTGAAATTTTTTTTCAACAGCAAAGCGGAATTGGTGAGCTATCGATCTGGTACATCGAGAAACAATCGAACGTTCACTTCAGTGCTTGACCCTCTTAACCCCTACATTAATCAACATACATATGCTAATTCGTATTAAATTGTTGTACTTGATAACAGTCCTAGCAATGAATGCTGTCTTTTAGGCTGTAACTTACAGAAGATGAAATGGTAATATGTATTTTTCAATTATTCCTAATTCATGTTACTCTTACTATACTACTACTGAGATGTCGAATGTCATAAGACGAATATAGTGCATATTTACTGCAGAATGATGTGAGTTTTGATTTTCACTTAACAAAAATTTGTAACATAAATATACCCTTAAACAGTCAAGACTTTTAAAATAAACAAGCAATTTGTTAAAGTATTGATAATGATTATATAATACGGCATAAAACAGTATTTTGCTGTTGAGATTTAAACAACCTCGTATGACGAAAGCCACGTAAAAAATAATTAACACAGACGTCAGTGTTTTTGGAAAAAATCAGGCAATATACAAGCAGTACGTAATTGCTTTACGTGATGAGATGTTAACGAGAGGCCGAGCAAAATGTAAATATTTATAACGTCAGAGATTACCAAATTGTTTCTGCAATACATACTTACATTTAAGTACTTTGGTAAAACTCGCAAATGTGCAAATTTTTTACAGTAATGTTTCGTTACATATTGAGGAAACCGAGTTAGTACTTTATGTTACTCGAGCTCCCATAATATTTCTTACATTTTTAGGAGAGTTATGCAGTACGGTGTTTCGTAACAAAATGCACAAGAATGATAAAATATCATAATTATTATTAAGTGATGATTTGCTATTGTTAAATATATGTACGCTTGCATATTTCAAATATTCAGGAAAATATTTGAGGAGGAAACTGATCACCTCCATTTGAAATATGTCTTTATCGTTACATAAAAAATACACTAAAACACCCATTACCACAAAATGTTTAAAAAGCCTTTAGACATACTTTAAAATATTTTGTTCTAATTCTCTCTTTCTTTTGTTACAGGATGACTATATTAGACATCCGGTCCTCTATGAACTGTCACACAAATACGGTCTCCATACGGAGAACCTACCCGATTCGATGAAACTTGAGGCATTGAAGGAAATCATCAAAAGGGAAATTCGAAAGGAACTAAAAATTAAAGAAGGCGCGGAAAAGTTACGCGAAGTGTCCACCGACAGAAAGTCCGTCAGTAATGTCAATGCAATTGTTAAAAGTGCCAATCTCAAGCTCGCCGATCTCAAAAATGAACTCAGCGAACTTGAGTCTCAAATCATATTAACTCATGGACATAGTGCACCGTCGACGCCCCCTACAAATGGCGGTAAGAATATTTTATATTTAATTCCTAGTTTCAATAGAACTGTATAAATAATTAAATAATAATAATTGTGATTTCGTCTACATTTAATTTATTGGATGCGTAAACATATTTTCTACCAATAACAGATCTGTCATGGAAATACATATAGGGTAAGGTCGCCGAAATCATACCACTTAGTACATTTTGTTCATTTCCTTCAAATATGGTGATCTGTAGTAATTGATATTTTTGTTTTATTTGCCAGGTGGTGTTTTATAACTGAAAAAAATAATAAGAATGAAATACATAGGCAAAACTATGTTTTATGGCACTTTTTTGTAACCCTATAAATGGTACGATTTGGAAACCTGGGTTCCTAATCGTACCTAGGGTGTTTTAAATCGTACCATTCATTATATTACCTATGCGTACTTATGTTTTGTTATTTTGAGTACAGGTTGGGAATAGAATGTTAGTTCTATTGAAACTGTTTAATTCCAGTGAAAACAACGTTACACAAAAAATGTTAAATATTTCCTATAAGCAAAGGAAAAACATCACATACAGATGTCACGTATGTATGTACTGAAAGACCCTCCTGTGCATTTTTCATGTGCCCATTTTGTACATAGAGAGCACTGTATCATCTCCTCGACAACCGATTCAGAACATAAAAAGTAGTACCGGTCTTCTTCATTCACTTCAATGACAACATTTTTATCTGAAGTTTTTGCTCTCTTAGATTTTGGCAATTCAGTTTTTCCATGGCATTTTTTTAAATTCTCTTCACCAAAAACGTTTTTCTTTATCAACTTTTTCTTAGGATTTTGTTGCTTTTTAATAGTGCTAGTTTTAGTTTTATTCTCTTTGTTTTCTTTTATTTCAATTTTCTCTCCTAATTCATGTTTGTATGGGCTAGATGTTATTACGGTAGCCTTCTGTAGTCCTTTTGTAAGACGTATTTTTTGCTGGTCTAGGAAGAGGGCTCACTATGTCTAAAGTGATAAAAGCTGCGCCTTCTTTTTTTCTGGTTCTACTTGTACTTTAGTTATTAGTAGTATATGGTTATTATCCTGATGATTTGTAAGAACATTTGCCTGCATTTTATTGTTGAGAGTATCCTGCACAGAATTTTTTGGAATGTTTACTACAGTTTCACCGTTGGCAGAGTTTTCAACATCGTCCACGATCATTTCTCCTCGTAAATTCTCACTTGCTACAAAGTCTGAATCCTTAATAATATCTCTATCAATTGGCCATACTCCAGTAGCCCGAAACCCACCCATTGCATGTTCTTGCAGCCTGGACATATGCCTCAGTTAACAGCTCGGTAACTTAAAATTGGGTAATCTGTTCTCCAGGACGAAACCACTTTGTCATAATTTGGCTGTAACTGGACTCCATTGATTTAAAAACTCCCACATCTAAAGGCTGCAACCTATGTGTTGTATGGTCTGGAAGTTGGAGCATTAGGACATTATATTGTCTTGCTAAATTAATGGCTGCAAGATTTTTTGAATGTGTGGTGTGCCCATCTAGAAGAAGCAGTATTTTTTGGTTTTCTGTGGGTTTCACAAATTTTCTCTATTAAAACCATTACAGTGGGCTATCGATGTGTTTTCAGGTTGCCGCAAAGCTAATTCTGGATGTTTGTACATAAAACGGTAGTGCCAGTTCTTACCAGTCATTTTATTTTTATTCCCAAAGAAACTGAATTAGCCTCCATCCATAGATCATTCGCAAGTTTCCTAACATCTGTTATGGTAAGTCCGAAAAACCACTCTTCAATTAACAAAATATGTTTTACTAGATCATTTTCAAGAGGAACACAAATAGCAGGTAAACAACCATTAACTCTTCTTTTCTCCTTCGATTTTTTTCAATTTTTTTGGGTTGTCCTCTGCTTGTGCCTGTTCCGCTCTTACCAATTCACTCCTTTTCACTTTCCCGTCTACGTGTCTTTTCAATGTAGGATTAGGAATGTTATACTTTATGCAACATTTATTGAACTTATTTTTTCCACTTGTATATTCTTCTACAGCTTTTTTCATGTAATCTTCAGACCATTTTCCATATTGCGTTCTTGCTATCGTTAGCTGAAATAACCATAATCAATAAATACAATTAGTAAACCTCCAAATCGTACCAGTACGATATACAGCACTCAACTCGATACGATTTATGAAACCCTGTCATATTACGAATAAATTACAATTCTAACCTATAAACTAGACAAATCTAATTCTTTCCTCTTATTGTTTTAACTTATATACTACATTTAATTTTATTTGCCCTTAAAAAAGTCGAAAGTTGTACTTACACCATAAATATATCGTTAGAAACACATTCACAAATTTACATGAATTATTAGGTACACTTTTTTGAACGGCATGTAATGAACACTAACGTCGTCTGATTAATGCCGTTTTGTGAATGCGTATTACAAGACGTAAAAACTACCAGAAAACAGGAACTGATGGCGGTTTAGTCTTTCCCAACGTATAGATAAATGACAAGTACGATTTACGGACCGGTACGATTTTGGCGACCTTGCCCCAGCATATAGCACATTAGTATTCTTACCTAACAGAGCAATAGAGAGTCTGAAACACTAGAATGGACGCAAATAACACTGGGCAACAAATTTTCGAAAAGTTCATGCTTCCAAGCTGAAAATAGTCATTTCTTAATGAATTCAATGTGCTGAACACGAAAATGACTAAGAAAAAGCTGAATTGGCTACGAGTTTTCTGTAATATGTACGCATATTTCAGAAAAAGTGTACTTATGTCAATATTATAATACATGGTAAGAAAACATTTACGCATATTTCAGAAAAAGTGTACTTATGTCAATATTATAATACATGGTAAGAAAACATTAGTCTGCTTCCGGCTTTCGACTTCTTTTGGCCTGCCGTTTGTAGTGGACTTGTGGAGCATCTCTACTGATTGTCCAACAATAGTCAGCTAGCATTGACGTAGACCATTTGCCTTGGTACCGTTGCTCCATGGTGGCAATGTCCTGATGAAAGCGTTCGCCGTGAAATAACAGTCGTCAACGTGATTGGTGGGCTCCCTCCAAATCATGGGCACAGCAAATGGCATTGCCTTTCTTTTGCCATTAAGCCACTGTGAAAGATTTACGGCACAAGTGCGGCAGCATACGTGTGGGGCCCAGTCTTTGTCCTGGTCGCCTATCTTGCAACCAAAATACAAATGATACGCTTTCTTAACTGTTGCACTGATGTTCTTTTTCTGTGCAGCAAATGTCACTTCTCCGCAAATATAACAGAAGTTATTTGCACTATTAACACAGTTACGAGGCATTGCTACTGTTTAGTTACTTTACACTATAGCAATCACTTATGTATGCTAGAGCTTCGAAAAATATGCGCGAATGAACGGACATTGCACGAGTTAACTGTCACGTCGGCCATTTATAAATAAACTATAATTAGCTATTGCTTGATATTGCGCAATCAATTTCGCAACACTCTCAATGGAAACTTACAGTAAATGCTGCATTAACTTCTTTGCATGAAGGGGTGATGCAATATGACGCAAAATTTCGTAATTTCTCACTAAATTGCATTACATTATGCAATAGCATCTATACAATGGACAAAACGTCAATATCTCTTGAACGTGAGCCAATCAACTTTTTTCAATGTGATATTCGTGTTCAGCACGTTGAATTCATTCAGGATTGGGTACTTTCACCTAAGAAGCAATTTCACTGTTGACCAGTGTAATTCAATAACATTCATTATTAAAAGCAATTTTTAGTAATGAATCACCTACTACGCATGTTCATATGTTGTGAACAAATTGTTGGAAGTCAAAAGTTCATTACCAAAATTATTGTTTAACTTACTTATTTGGAAAATATCATATTTAAAAAAATATGGAATGTACACTCACTTACTAAGCACTGAAGAATCCAGACTAAACTCAAGTTAGGTTTGTGGAATCACAAGGAAAATCTCGCAGCTTGTAATATGTTAATATTCTGTAGGTTTTTCTTACAGTGCATTGGTTTTTGTGTTATATTTAATAGTTTCAGACAGAATTGACTAAAAATACTGTTTTTCTTTATACTTATGATGGTTTCTAATACTTACTCAGAATATAAATATCTTCATTTTAGTATACAAATAAGATTATTTGGATTACATCTGCCGTATTTCTAATAAAATTGCTACAATTTGCGTTAGTAAAATCATCATTCTGTATGGAATTTTATGAAAGATTTCTGCTTACAGAACCAGTAAAGATTTATAAACGCGGTAAGTTTAGCGTTGATTTACTTCTATGAAGTCATTTTTTGCGTTTAGTGTTGTTTTTAAAATTCGTTTTTCAAATGGACAAGTCATACATGTTATATTGACTTTTTAACAATAAATTAATCTTGGATTTTGCTTAATCTTTTTTTTTTTTGAATTTGTTATTGCTTTTGTTGCTTTTTATAACATAAATATCTACAAATTAGTTATAGAAAACTATATATTTAGGGGTGTCATTTTTTAACATGTGTTATTTTACCGTACACATAATGGGTGTTTGTAATTGACTTACGCATTGCGATTTAGAAATTTTCATGTTATTAATTCGGCAATTTGGAAACGTCATTTGTTCTACCGCCAGTGCTGTGCCTAAATATTTAATTCACATTATAAACACCATTTTATAACTATATGATCACGCTTGTATGCAACTATAATATTGCCAATATGTTGAAATAGTATTAGTAACCTGTAATTTCGAATTCATATTATGTTAAAGTTGATTAGTTTATGCCGATAATTTTTAGAATCACAGCGCTAAAAAGCTTTTTAAACTGCGCTTATGGAATTCTAATGTCAAATTTGACAATTAGTTTAAATTTACGCAGGGATGGAAATTGTAAAACATAAAAGTCGCTAAAATGCAAATGACGGCGGCGTACATCAATTACAGACACATTATATATGTATTGAAGTATGTGTGTGTGTGTGCGCGTGTATGTCTCTACGTGATTTGAAGCGATATTCTCACCACTTGAGCAACACTCTAAGGTTTAACGAACCTACCCAGTTCCAATAATAAGTAATTACGGGAATTTCATAATGTTATGACACATTTTTCTGTTTGGAACAATGAACGTTGCGAAAAGCGCCAACAAGTAGACGAAACTATTCGCCGCCAGAGAAATTTAGATAATATCGCGTACTTTACGGTTGGCATTCTTAAATGGTGGGTCTCCAATTACAGTTAAAATTTAAAGACATGTAGTCAATCAGCTATAATGACAAAATATATAGATCTGTACTTCCAACAAAAATAAATACATGATTATGACTATTATGAGATATACATGTTGGTCACAATGTACTTAATTTGAATAATTATGAAATTGTATATTAGATATTAATTTGATACAAGATGTTTGCTGTATCATTTCAATTTCTATAATACTTACAATTACTATTTTAACACTTTATTTAATATGTTTATTTATCTCATGACGCGTAATTGTTGACGATGGAGTATAATTTGAGTTGTTGTTTGGGCTATTTCCATCGTTTATGGAACATTGATGGTCCGACGTTTCGGCAGTCCGTCTACTGCTGTCATCAGGGTAGTCCTGAGAAGGACTGTTTCTTGCCAGACTTGACATTCTTTAGCGACTTTATCTGGCGGTATATGTCTTCCCTATTTTTTCTTCAAATGTCCTGTGCTGGATTTGAACCCGGTTGATAATTTCCGAATATCAATGTACCATGCACTTTACCACTCGACTAATTAGGGGGACAGAAACTACTATTTTAAACCTATATTTAAGTTACAGGTATATGCGCGGTAGGTATGCGCAGTGTGCATATTTTTGTATATGCGCGGTGGGTATGCGCAGTATTTCCTTATTATTTTTGTGTGGTAGTAGTAGTAGTAGTAGTTGTTGTTGTTATCAGTCTGTCTTGTGGCTGCCGGTCTTCGGCTAACACATTCTCTAATCATAGGGAGCCAGATATTCTTGATCTCCAAACTGGGCGTGCTGATTGTGTCAGGTGTTATCTTCATATATGCTGTTTCTGTAATTTTTCTTTTGTAGCCATGTTCTTGTTTGGCCAGGATTGTCGCCTCATTCCATGCAATGTTATGATCTTCTTCCCAAGCATGTTCCGCCAGCTGCGATATCTCTGTCTGCCCCAAGCTGACCATTCAAGCTGTGGCTAAGATACGTAGACGACACCTTCGTCATATGGCCACACGGTGAAGGCACAATAGAAGGATTCCTACAACATAAAACATAAAATTCACCATGGAACTGGAAGTTGGCAATAAGATTCCATTCCTAGATGTCCTGATAAACAAGAACGAAAATGGCACACTAAAAACAAAAGTGTATAGAAAGCCTACGCACACAGGGCAGTACCTACATCACGACTCCAACCACCCTCACAATGTTAAGGTTGAGGTCGCACGCTGCCTATACGATAGGGCACGAACGATATGCTCCAATGAAAGAGATAGAGAAGAGGAACAAAAAGCCATCACAGAAATGCTTCAGAGAAATGGCTACACCAAGAAAACGTTGTCAAAAGCGAAAGAAGTTCGGGTACCACAAGACGCAACCCAAGAGCAACAAGAAAAAGTACACACCACGACCATTCCGTACGTAAAAGGGCTCTCGGAAAAAATCAGAAGAATTGGCAATAACTACAAGATTAGAACGGCCATAAAAACAATGAACACCAATAGGTCCGTCTAACCAGAACAAAACCGGACAACGAAGACCAACAAACAAAGAATTGCATATATAAAATACCATGCGAATGTGGACGACCATACATTGGAGAAACAAGCAGGCCCCTTAGAGTCAGACTCAAGGAACACCAAAGAATGGTCAGCTTGGGGGAGACAGAGAAATCGCAGCTGGCGGAACATGCTTGGGAAGAAGATCATAACATTGCATGGAATGAGGCAACAATCCTGGCCAAACAAGAACATGGCTACAAAAGAAAAATTACAGAAACAGCATATATGAAGATAACACCTGACACAATCAGCACGCCCAGTTTGGAGATCAAGAATATCTGGCTCCCTATGATTAGAGAATGTGTTAGCCGAAGACCGGCAGCCACAAGACCGGAGACAGACTGATAACAACTACTACTACTACTACCACAGTATAGAGCTGTATAGACACAGTAGTTTCTCTTGCCGCCGGCACCTTTGATGTTTGTGTCCCAAAATGGTACTGCGCATTCACGCACGCACAACCAGAGGCGTAGTCAATTCTTCTATTCAGGAATAAACCAGTGGCGTCACAACCAAATCGTTTATGTGAAAATTATGTTAATCTATTTTCAAAATTAAGAAAAAGCTGTATCAATAATACAAATAAGAGGATAAAAGATGCTTTTTATTAAGTACATGTTACACACGCATTTAAAATGTAATACATTATACGTACAGCACAAAAAAAGGCTGCTTTAACCTAAAGATTACGTAAATTTCTTGACGTAACTCATCAGTGGTGTTGTAAAATTGTTATTTTATTTGAATTGCCTCTGACTTTGAAATTTCTGTTGCAAAATTTCAAAGTATAAAAAATTCTTACACGAATAAATAGTTTTATCAAAAATTCCGTAGGAAAATTTTTGCAGGGATGTTTATAAGATACCTCCTCCAACTTCTGTTTTAATTTAAAGCCAACATTTGGTTTGACGGAAAATGAAGGAAAAAATTCACAAAAGACTTTTTCTAAATGCGATATATATATATATATTGAAATTATAGTCGGGCGTTGCCAAATTACCAAGAGTGTCTTTCGCAAAGTTAGGATATGCCTTAAAATGAGTGTAAATGTTGAATTCATTCATTTCTTGTGTTTTAAATGTATAATTGATACAAGTTGGGCAACTATGCTTTTTAAGACATTTGTGTGCCAAATAACCTACAAAATAAGTAAATGAATTTTGTTCAGTTATATTATCCCATTGTCGGTAATCAATGTCTTCAACAATTAAATTTTGCGTTGGTGGTGGTGAAGTTGTCATCAAGCCTGAATAATTATTCATTGTGTCTGGCGTAATAGCATTTAGGCAGGTGTCCAGGTCATCAATACAGTTCGCACCATCGGAATGTACAAAATAATTGATGGCGAATAATTTTTTAAATGCCCTAGAAAACTGTATAGGAGTAGGGTTTCTACTGTTTCCACATGCATTCCTAACTTTCCCAAAATAATGTTCGAGGTAGTCTTGATTTAACCTGCGAGTGAATAGTTTGTGAATTCCCTTATCTTTTAAAACTGTCCACAAATTGAGGACAGACTGGATTGTCACCTGCCATCCATAAATAAATTTCATTTTAGAAGTTATATTTCTGTCATTTTCATCAACAATTATTAAATTTTTAAACATCTGTAGCATCTCTTTCAAAAAGGTAATTTGCTTCACAGAACCCATGAATGGTTTGTTGTTTTCTTTATTGCAACTAAATTTCCACGAATTCAAAACATCAAACAATTTGTCCATATTTTCAACAAATGTCGCTGTAGCTGTAGCTGCAGGTGGTAGCAGCCCAACGGAAATATACACCGCTGGTCTGTTTACTATTAGAATGCGGCATAAAATACATGTATTTCGTACATATGGTAGCAAGCGAGGTTGCCAATATAATTTAGTCCGGCATCATAACTATGACAGTACTTAATAATGACACAAATGACATTTAATAGAAAATCGTATATTCACGCGGACAGTTTTCTTTGATTTTGTGTTACTGACACTGTCTAAGATGTTGTACACTACGGAAGAAAGAATTCAAATAATTAAATGGTACTATTCAGGTAGTACAGCATAGGAAGTAGTTGGTCGTTTCATATTTTCATTAGAAAATAGACCCGTCCCTGCCGTTCAAACAGTTTTGAACATTGTTCATAAATTCGAATCTGTTGGATGTATTACGGACTGCCATAAATGCATTGAGAAGAGCAAAGGATGTCGTATACGGATACTGAGCGAGGAAAGGGAACAACGGGAAGTTAATAGGTTTGTTTTTGTTTCGCTAAGAACGATTCCAGAACAGTTCACGTCATGCGCAGAAATATGTTAAGTGTTCGGGTTTCCGGAACTGTTCTGGAACTAAAAATTTCGTGTTTTGGTTTCTGATTGTCAGTTCTGGAACCGTTCTAGAACTGTAGAACTAATTCGGGATAAAGCATCGAATCGTTCGGAACCGTTCCCAGACCGTTCCGAACGGTGTACTATGACGCATACAGTTCTGCGCAGTAACAGAACTGTGTTAGAACCGTTCGTAATATTAAACCCGAACAAACCTAATGTATGTAGTGCTGTTGAGCAAAATGAACCATGTTCATCACGGCAAATATCTGAACAGGTTGATATCCCAGCGCGTACTGTTAGAAAGATTTTGAATAGGCAAGGGTATCGTAGCTACAGCATACAAAAACGCCAGGAAATTTTTCTTGGAGATCAAGTAAGGCGCATTAACTTTTGTGAAAGTGTAATGGCACGAGTCGTCGAAAATGATAATTTTATACAAAACATTTTATTTACGGACGAATCTGCGTTCTATTTACATGGTCGTTCTAATCCAATGATTACTAAATATTGGTCAAAGCAAAATAAACATCTGTTTTTGCCCCTTCGTACCCAATATCCTCAAAAATTGAATGTGTGGGTCGGTATATTGGGTGATCATATTATTGGTCCATTTTTTATTGATGGTACACTTACAGCAGCCAGATATTTGCAATTGCTCGAAACTAATATCATGCCGGCCGTTCGTGCTCTCAATGTTAATGTTGAAGAGATTTGGTTTCAACAGAATAACTGTCCAGCTCACACTGCACGGATTGTACGGCAATTTCTTCAACAAACTTTTCTTAACCGTATAATAGGTTCAGGCGGCACGATAGAATGGCCACCTCGCTCGCCCGATTTGACGCAGTTAGATTTTTTCTTTTGGGGCTGTATCAAGGAAAAAGTTTATACATATGCGCATGAGCGAGCTAGAAATTTGGAAGAATTACGGCAAAAGATTGTCAACACTGCCAATAGTATATTGCCTGAAACACTTGCCAACGTACGGAATGAATTTTACTACAGGCATGGTTATTGTCAAGAGCAAGCAGGCGGTTTATTTGAACATTTACTCCATTAATATTTATAGAATTTTTGTACTAAATTTTATAAAATAAAATCTTTCCTTTTACTAATTAGTTTAAAAAACATTTTAGTTTAATTCTAATATACGGTAGTTTAATTTTGTAATTTAATTTTTCAAGAATATTTTAGTTTAATTTTCTAGCGATCTTTTTACATTAATACCATTGCTTACGCAGAATTATTCCAATTTTATTAAAACGTTGCTACCTCTAAACTGATTATTGTGTTCTGTTTGTATTTTTTCACTTCTCTCCAGTGTGATATTACATACTTATTTTCGATAAAATATAAATTACCGTTAACAAAAGCGCGCTATACGGAACCATTAAATGCACTCGTAACGTTTACATGACGTTCACTGACGTTTATCTAGCCTGACCTAACCAATGCACAACAACAAAATGTTTAATGTTTACATTACGTTAGTGCATAGTCTATAAGTCGATACCGGGAAAAATCTTTCAAATACATAAGGCAACACTGTGCGCGTTTTCTACTGATAGCCGCATTCCAGATCTGCTCAGACCAGCGGTGTATGTACTTAGGCCTGTAACTACCGAGGCACTAAAAATTTGGGCAGCATATTTTACTTTCATTTTCTGACAAGTGCTCGGATTCATATGCTCATCAGTCAACTTGGGGGCCAGACGATATTTTTGTTGTTTGTCCCTATTATATAATATGTTTAGAAATGTTTTATCTGTAACCCCCTCAGAAATTTTGAAACTATATGAAAAAAAATTGTTTCGAGTCGACTTCAACAAATGTGGCACGTCGAAGATATAAAAGATTTTGCAATCATTAACACAAAAAAAAGGTTTTTCAACTGAAATGCCCAACTGTTTGGTTAATTTAAAAAAAATTGATCCCTGATCGGATACAACCGCCAATGGATTTAAGCCGATGTTTTGCAGTCTTGCTACTGATTCATAAACAATTTCTTTAAGTTCGTCCACTGGACAAGAAGAGTTCAGAACAAGAAGAGTTCAGAAAGAAGTACGCAATCGGTTGCTTCCAATCCGCGTTAATCCCTCTGGCCATAACCACCAAAACATTCTTGGCTGGTAAGAATGTTTTACCAGACAAAGTTTCATGGTAGCCAACCACTTCGTCACGAGAAACATTATAATAAAGGAATGTTTTCATAGACATTTCATCTGAACATATAACACAATCTTTGCCATCACGTTGTAAAATATCTACTTTCGTTTTGATGACCGAGAAAACAAACTCCGAAAAAGTAGGCGTTATCTTCCATTTCCGAGTTATTCGCAATAGGGTGGATTTCGAAGGCAACCGGAATGTCTTACTGAAAAATTTATAAACCCTCGGACCCATAAAATATACTGTTAGCGCAAACTGTTTGAATTCGTTGGAATATCGGGCTCCCTTGGATGATTTGCTTGCTACATCCATTTGCGTCTTAACAAATGAAGCAATTGAAGGAGAATAATTGTCTTCAAGAAATTGTTGTACATGGGCAATGGTAATTTCGGGATCTGGCACAAGCTTCTTGGATTTCAATTTCCTACTCAAGGATTTCACTTTTAGCCTAAGGGACCTTTTTCTCGGAGTTGTCTGTGTCAAAATGGTTGGAGTTTGGGTACAAAAATTTGTAACAAAATTGACCGTCAGCAATCCGGGTTCTAGCAAATTTGTTTTTTTATCACCAAATACCGCTCTTGGTAAAAAATAAATGCAGTAGCTAACTGCGACATAAAACAAAATTAAGTTTACCTAAACTTTGTCGTTCCCCAGTATGTTGACGTTCTTCCTTATGATGGTCTTCTGATAATGAGTGCAAATGCAATCCAGAACATGATGGAAGATGTGAATCGCCCGCGTCACATTTCTGAGCGATTTCTTCTGCGATCGAAACTGTGGTCGTACGACTATTATCAAATATGGTAGGTACCGCGATTGTACCAAGACGTCCCTTTTTATAACCAAGAAACTTTTTATTTTCGAAGTGTGCACCACATAGAGTCAATCTCTTGTAGCACTTTTCAGGTGTGTACCCATTAATCCTTTCCAGATTTACGTTTTTTTTCCATTGCTCACAACTACAATATACACATTTTAACAGTTGAGGACATTTTAACGCACGCGGGGATCTTACCGCATTGGCTCCTTCGGAAATCTGAAGAAACTTGATTTACAATTTTTCGAAGTATTCTTGCACCGAGGTGCACAACAATAATGGGGCATTTTTTCCAAATATTAGCGAAACGATACACAACAGTTTGTGATAAAACGTTAGGCTGCGTGCACGTCAATTATACAAAGCATTTTTTTGTCAAAATGCTAGAAGTACGTCAGCATCCATTAAATTATATGGAAATGTTTCATGGAAATGCACAATAATCAAACAAAAATTTTTGACATATTTTAAACACAAATTCTAAATTAATAATGTGTTAATAAATTTATTTGACGTTAATTATAAATGCCAAAAAAATGTATAATTTAGTTCAACATATGCCTTGTTTAATTTGTGTAAAACTACCCATTAATTTGTAAAATTAGTGTTCATAATAAATTGTTTGTCAAACATTTTGTATAATTGGTGTACACCCAGCATAACTTACATTAACGGCCATTCACAAACCGCATGCCGAGCAGTCGCATCAAATAATCCCGCCAACTCAACAGCTGATGGCTGACTACTGCGCACTCAAAAATTTTCACGCACGCGTCGGTTTGCCGGTGGACAATTATTTCCCTCGAGAGAAACTACTGTTTCTATTACATAGCTATATACTGTGCTACTACTACTACCACACAAAAATAATAATAAGGAAATACTGCGCATACCCACCGCGCATATACAAAAATATGCACACTGCGCATACCTACTGCGCATATACCTGTAACTTAAATATAGGTTTAAAATAGTAGTTTCTGTCCCCCTAATTAGTCGAGTGGTAAAGTGCATGGTACATTGATATTCGGAAATTATCAACCAGGTTCAAATCCAGCACAGGACATTTGAAGAAAAAATAGGGAAGACATATACCGCCAGATAAAGTCGCTAAAGAATGACAAGTCTGGCAAGAAACAGTCCTTCTCAGGACTACCCTGATGACGGCAGTAGACGGACTGCCGAAACGTCGGACCATCAATGTTCCATAAACGATGGAAATAGCCCAAACAACAACTCAAAATGTTTATTTATACTATCGTGCATATAGAACAAAACAAAACTTACAATTAAATTAAATGTGTAATTAAACAAGAAGAATGAGTGTGCTTAAAACCACACGGCGGAAGTGTAAACTTCATCAAGGCGAGGTTAATAATACCGTAGATAATACGAAATACACGCATATAATATTCAGTAACGTATTAAATAAAACATATTCGCACATTTATTACATTTACGCGAGCGTCCGTTTTGTTTGGTCAGTTCGGACGTATGTGTATGTATAAATAGACGATATAAATATTTGCTTACTATCCCGGTCTTGGTCTAATGGTAACGTATCAGCTTCGTAACCGTGCGGTCTAGGGGATCGAACCTGTTCTGGGACATGAATTTATTTATTCATTTAAATTTCAATGTGATTGAAATTAAATAATAATAAAATTGTTCCCTTAGTCGATTCGAGCCGACATTACCCGAACAAGTGTTACATATCCAAGCATTTCATATTCGAGCGTGACGGGTCAGTCTTGTTCACTGCCTACAATTAGCGCAACGCGCCTAAAGAAATTTACACTTCAAAAAAAATATGGAATATAAAATAAGATAATAACTTTAAGTATTTAAAATACGCAGGAAAATACATACGCTTTTCATTTATTGTATTACTTTGCGGTCTAGACAGCGTCGACCGACTTGTACACTGCCGCCCATGGAAATTTTGTCAATTAAAGATACAGAGAAAAGCAAAGAAAATGTAAATGAAATAAAACTGAAATTTAAAACTTAATAGTTAAGTAATACTCTACATTTACTTAATATTTCAATATTTGGTGTCTATTACAATAACTTAGTATCATACACAGCCAGCTCCGTCTCGAATTGCCACGGAATGCAGGTGGTAGAACAATACACAACTATAATAATTAACAAAAGAATCATAAAAAAACAGTACCATAGAACTACACGGACGAGAAGGTGTGCATAAACCATTTTCTGCGTCAGGGCAATTACAGAAAGACTTAAAATGGGAACGGGGGCGGCATCGTGACTGAGCAAGAGAACAATGAAAATGTCTTTTGGGCTGTAATCGGTCAACACCGTCTAGTTTTTGTCAGAAGATCCCTAACCTAAAATATGCACTTGGATTGCTTATACCAACTATGAGGCATGGAGTTCATCTTAGCCTAGAATTGTTTTTCTTTCTAGAGAACTGGATACTTGTATAAAAAATTGCTGGAATAATACTCAAGGAAACTTATCGTATGTTTTTAGAAATTAATGCAGTTACACCTTGTTTACTCATAATTGGATTAAACTTCGCAATTAAGCGCGACAATGATGAACAACATATTGCCAAATAGACAAGGATTATTTGACAGAGAAACAAGAAAAACATTTTGCAAATAACGACATGGCCGAACTCGACACGAACGTGAGAAACGCTGGTCATTACTGGGGTCTGTATCTGACTTAGGCATTGCGTTTTAGCAAATTTTATGTTATTAAATTGGCAACTTGGAAACGTCTTTCTTTATTTGTTCTATCACCAAAGTCGTTCGCTGATTATTGATTTACAAAATAAACATCATCTTATAATCATACCAGCATGTTAACGTGCAAGTATGTACATTATTGCTAATAAGATGAAATTCAAATAGCATTAACACATTTAATTTCGAATTCGTATTTTGTTAAAGTTGATTAGTGTATGTCGATAATTTTCAAAATCTTAGCAAAAATCCTTTCAAACTGCACTTATGGGATTCTATTGTTTTTTTTTGACCATTAATTTGAATTCAAACCGGATGAAAATTGTAAAACGTAAAAGTCCATAAAATGCAATTGTACTCAATTCAAAAGGATTGTTGACGAAAAACAAATGTAATTTATAAACGGTCATTAATTACTTTATTATTAATTTAGAATTATTTTTCTATTTCTGTTAAGTTATCATATATATATTAGGAATAATATTCCAGATGGATTTTCTTAATAACCTTCAAACTTTTTAAATGCTCACTTTGAATAAAATTCCTCTATGGATTTCGAGCTTTTAACTATGCTATAGTTGATTTGTTGTATTTCACTCCTTTTCTTTTGTTCAAATCAAATTTCATTTTTGTTCAACAAAAAATTGGTATCTACTTAACCATTTTTAAAAAAGGATATATAATGATTATTTTACTTTAATGACAACAAATACATTTCTCGATATCTGTTTTGATTGAGGCTATTAGACTATTCCATGCGATTTTTAATTACAGAATACTTCATTCTAAATATTAATAACTTTTCCATCACGTCTACATTTCCTTGCTCGACCAATTTTGCAGTATGATTAGCAAATGACGTAATTATGGAGTAGGGTAATCATTTTAAAGAATTAGAAATATCAAAACTTGGCAATAAAAAATGCCATTTTTGTACTCACCGCATGTAAAGTAACATTTGGCGCATGTGTAGCTCGACTAGGAAAGAGGTTTTCCCGGTCGAGGCGACTGTAAAAATGGAAAAAAAAACAGGCTCTTTGGGACATTAAAAAAAAATCTAACTTGATAGTAATAAAATACTACTTCCCTCGACTATTCTTCACTAAAAGTTGGGGAAATAGGAGTAATAATTAAAAATTCTTCCAATAAATTTGTGGTGCCATCTATTTGACCACATCGACATTCATATTGGCAGTTCAGAATTTTTAATATTTAAACCAAAAACGGCAATACATGTACTATAAATTTATAAATATAAGAATAAATATCTCATGTTTACCATGTATAAGAATATAATAACTTGATTTTAGGGAAAGGTGAGTAATAGTTACGTTCATGAAATGCTTAAATTAATTAGGTAATCTATCTTAGGCTAGGTATGATACTAATGACATTAATCAATAATATTCTTTTAATTTAATGTTCGTACAAAAAATATTGTACAAACCACTTGCGTGAAGATATCTTCCACGCATTCGCGCAATTGAAAGCACTCGCTTCATGCGGTCGCTCGTGCTTACAAAGCGCGCTCATGCGGGAAAATAGTCGTCCCGCACTTGGTTCGTAAATAACTATTTTGTGTGCCCGTTAAAGTTGTTTAGTCTATTTATCTATAACGAAGTTTTTGTTTGCTTTAATAACTTTTCTGTTTAAAGGAAACTTCGATTGCACTTGTATTCTATAAAAAATACAATTCCATCGTTTTGTTTTATTCTTTCTCAAACTGTGTGTAGTCTCATATTTACCTAATTCTGAATGAACAGTATTCGTTTTATTGAGCAACGCACTATTTTACGCCCTCTAGTAAAAACGTTCACACAATTTTTCCTGGAAATCCAATATATTTTTACAATGATAAGAGATATTTTTTCATACAAGACAGTGTACAAACATCGATCAAACAAAATTTCCCAACTATTTTCTAAATTTGTATTGCTTTTTCGTGCATAGCATGCACAGTACTACGAAAATCAAGACAATTGGCTTTTTCTCGAATCGCCTGATGTGCATGCGTTTCGCCCACGTACAATCCCGTGACCCTCTCCATCTTGGAAGGGTTACAGTAATCTTTCAAGGTCACTGCACTAGGGATACCATCTTTGCTTTAACGGTGCTTCTCATTTCACACATTGTTCGAAGAATTTAGTTACGGTTTATGTGAATATGTCGGTGACGGGTCCTGGAATTTGCCCAGAAATTGGAGAATGCCAATATTGTCTTAATGGCTTTTCTTGAAACAGATATGTCTTGAAACCAATGATTTTTTAACATCATTAAAAAGAAATTATTGCGATTAACAAATATTACTTCAATGGAAATTTTATCACTTGATAATAATTATGTTAATGTTGACTAGGTTGAATTCATACTAATTAAATCATATTTAAATAATATATATAATTTCTAGAATCTTCTCATTTCTATTTGAATAAATAATGGTTTTCATTATTAAACAGTTGTATTTACATAATCTTTCTTTTGTTGATAAACGGATGAATTCCTGGACAAATTCACAAAATGCAAGTGAGTATATTCAAGGTATAATACAAAAGGTGCATTTCCTTTATATGTAGATAACAGTGGTGTTAGTATTTTACGTCACAAAATTATTGAGAATAGGTATCACATTCTTTTTTATTAATTAATAACACTTTACTGCGAATTGTTACTTTTGCGATTGCACTATATTCATGAACTTTGTGGTCATCTTATCTTTTTACTTTCTAAAACCTCGAAATTTTTGCAGATGTCCGTGTTTTGTAGTCTCCTGATACCGAAACAGTTGTTTTTGCACACATAACTGTGTGTGTTTGTCTCTGTGTGTGACCACGATAGTGGCCATGCGACAACAGTTATCAATACCAAACTTTATACAGGGTGAGTTTTTTTTCATTATTTGTATGGGGATCTCGAAAACCATAAAAGATACGCATTAGTTTAACTGGAGAAAGATTTGCATCTTTATAACCCTCATGTAGATACGTTGTTGTCCATTTAAGAAAATGCATGGTTTACTAGATATTTGCAAAAAATAGAAATTCTCCAAAACCTTTTAAGTTGAATATTGTTTTTAAGAAATTCAATTTCAAACAACGACATCTTCTTAAATTTTTAATTTTGCTTAGCATTTTTGAATTAGCAAGCAAATTCTAATTTTTTTAAATGGAAACTATAGTTGGCTATGACATATTCTAGTAGTGCATTTTTTTCTGCTTGCAATGATGTAAGGGTTGTAGTACTTATTTTAATAAATAACTGCACAATACACTATTATTATGTTTAACAAAAATCATGTCTTGCCATGGAAAAGAAAAGAAACTTATAATATACAATGTAATACAAGAAATAATAAAAACGCTAAACGAATTAATTATTAACAATACGTAACACGCTAAATTTACATTAAGTGTTCCAAATGCCTACCACTATTATCGGCGCACATACGGCACCTTTTCAACATTGAGTTAATAGCTCTCCTAATTTTGCGCCCATCTAAGCTATCAAATACATTAATAACAGCTTCCAATAGCTCCTCTTGGGTTGCATATGATCGCACATATACGAGATCTTTTATTGCTCCAAAGACGAAGAAATCTAACGGTGAAAGATCTGGGGACCGTGCAGGCCATAAAACAGGACCATTTCTGCCGATCCACGAGTTTGGAAATAATTCATCTAAATATCTTTTGACCTGTGCCTGATAGTGAGACGGGGCACCGTCGTATTGACACCACCGTAAATTTGTACGGGTCTGTAAATTTAATTGATATTGTCGAAATCTTCCCTAAGAAATTGCAAATATCGATTTCCGGTTAAAGTTTCATTAAAAATAAATGGCCCAACAAGTGTGAACCAATAACACCACACCATAAATTGAAGCGAAACCTAATCTGGGGTCGCCTTTCTTCTAACCGGTGAGGATTTATTTGCGCCCACAGCTGTTCATTATGGCGATTGAACATGCCGCAGTTTGTAAAACGTGTTTCGTCGGTCCATAAGATCTGCATCGGAAAGTTATTATTTTCATGGCACATATTTACGAACCAAGCACAAAAATGTAATCGTCTTTCATCGTCTCCAGGATGTAGAGTTTGACCAACTAATTTTTTATAAGGATGGTACTTATGTTTTGATAAAATTCTCTCGCCTTGTGCAATTTACCGCCGCGTTCATGAGGATGGATTCTGATTAACAGCAGCTAAAACATTTATCTGCGTGTTTTCACCAATATTACCCTTATTTGTAGGTTTAACAAAACTTCCATACTCTTTTAAATTATTGTATAAATTCTTGAAGGTGTCTAACGATGGTTGAGGGCGATCAAAATACAATAAAAAATAGCGTTCGGCGTTTTTGCTATTTTTGTTACAAATAATGTAACATTCAATCATATCGACTTTCTCAAGATTTGGGTACACAATAACTAACTTTGTAAAGTAACTAAATCACTAACAACTCCAACTTATAGTCACCCTAATGAACGAACTGTCAATGATGAAGTAAACATAATGCTTCAATTATTAATATCGCGTTTTCCATGGCAAGACATGATTTTTCTTAAACATAATAATAGTGTATTGTGCTGTTATTTATTAAAATAAGTTCTACAACCCTTACATTATTGCAAGCAGAGAAAAACGCACTATTAGAATATGTCATAGCCGACTATGGTTTCTATTTAAAAAAATTAGACTTTGCTTGCTAACTCAAAAATGCTAAGCAAAATTTTGAAATTGAATTTCTTAAAAACAATATTCAACATTTTTTTTCTAACTTTAAGAGTAGAAGAGTTGTAGCACTTAAAATGTTTTGGAGAATTTCTATTTTTTGCAAATATCTAGTAAACCATGCATTTTCTTAAATTGACAAAAACGTATCTGGATGAGGCTTATAAAGATGCAAATCTTTTTCCATTTAACCTAATGCGTATCTTTTATGGTTTTCGAGATCCCCATACAAATAATGAAAAAAAACTCACCCTGTATATACGAGTATAATCTTTCTCTTGATATCTGATTAGTTTTTCACTAAAGTCGGTGAACCGGCAGTAATAGTTTACTTTAAGAAAAAAATTAAAATTTCCTACTTACTTCGTCAACTACATACTAAGTTTAGACATATTTTAAAGAATAGAAAAGATTCTCGAAATTCCTACCGGTAGTAGGTCTCTTTGTCTTAGCCAAACACAGTTTTTTACTGATATGTCGCAAATTATACATTCTATACAGATTTATCTAGAATACAAAAGTATTTAGAGCCCGAATTGCAACAGTTTGGCTTTGTAAAAGAATTCAAAATTCGAACCGGAAGTAGCACTTTCACTTTCATTTTATCGAATAACAGTTTTTGCGAATGTCTCCAAAATCATGCATTATATATGAAGTTATAAGTGCAGAAGTATTAAAATTCGAAACGGACGTAACACTTTTACTTTTATCGAATAGCAGTTTTTTCCAAATATTTCTGAGTTTATGCGATCTACAGAAATTTACTAAGAGTATAAAAGTAGTTTGCGCTGAGTTCAGGATTTATACTCAGAAGTTTACTTTATCAAAAAGGTACAGAATTTAAAACTTAATTTGGAACAGCTTTCGTATACACATTTCAGAACGCACATACGTATAAGAGATTCGTATGGTGCCCACACCTTATTTTTTAAATTGTTTTACAACCAGCCATTAGTAGGACATGCTACTACATGTTGATATAGTTATACATTTAATTTTGCTTACCTAGTTTACTTAGAAATATGAAAGAAAATTTGAAATAATTTTACTTTTTTATATGTGGAGATTTGAAAATTTACTATTATCCAGACAGAGACGTAGCGCATTGGAAACGAATGAGCTTCCAATGTACTTATTTTCTTAATTACGGAAAAATAATAACGATATTATTATTTTTGATTACATTCAGTGCACCTATAAAGTAACGATAATGGCTAACCGTATAACTATGTACTTAATAAATAGTTCATATTCGAAATACTAGTTTATTCCTTTAGGCATAATGTTTATGTAAATGAATAGATAGCAACAGATGTCAAGTCTTCATAATTAAAGCATTTTAGTCTAGGACTTCTTTTTTATTCCATTAAGTGTAATGTTTTCAGATTACGAATTGTAGAAGCCAACTGTTGGAGTAGTCTATATTTAGAACATTACGTATTTCAGCTCCATTATATATATGACTTAATTAAAGAAAATTTCCAAGAAAGTTTGTATTTTATAGTACATCCACACTACACACTTTTTTTTTAATTTAATTGCTTGAAATTATAATAATCCTTGAGGTCTGTCCTAATATTACAGGCCTTGGACGTTTATTTTGATAAGAAAGGTATATTATCTTTTCTTTGTAAAATTTTGACATACAGGGTGGCTGACAAAAAACGCCCCAAGCCGAAGCTCCGTTATTTACTATCCGATTTTAAAAAACGAAATATAAAATAAAATGGTTAAGTAAATACTATCAATTGGCGTAATCAAAATATTATTAGAAACAAAAAGTTTGAACATGCGATAGTCAATTTTTTTTTTATAAATAGCAACGAATATTTTTAATTAATGTTTCGGATAAAGAATGTTTTCCTGATTTTGATGATGTATAAGACGTCATTTTTTCAACATAAGTTTCAAGTGTGCCGTGAATAGCAATCAAATGCATCAAGTAATAAATACTGTCAATTAGAATGTAAATGTTAATAAATACTGTCATTGTGACATTTGTGTATCGGTGTGACATTAGTTCAACGTTCTGATTCTTTCTGTGAGTTTATTTTATTAACATGGATAGCAATCAACTGACCGACATGTTGCAAGTATACTTTGAATGTAATCGAAATAGTGCTGAAGCTGTGAGACTGCAGTTATCGTTATCCGACAAGAGAGGTCCCAGACCGTCGTAAATTCGGAAGAATCGAACAGAATTTAAGAAAATATGGAGCCTTCAAAATGCCAAAAAGTAAGAGTCGACAGTTTAAGGAAAATACAGAATTGGATGTTCTTTTATGCGTGGAAGAAAGTCCATGGACTTCTACTCGGAGAATTGCAAATGAGGTCGGCGTATCGCACCAAACAACACAAGCGATACTCAAAAAGCACAAGTTCATACCATACATCTCTCAAAAAGTACAAGCACTATTGGAAAATGATCATGGTCGAAGAATGCAATTTTGCAACTTTTTCTTAAATGTTACACAACGAGATCGTAATTTTTATCGAAAAATTATTTGGTCGGACGAATGCAGTTTCAGTAATAATGGCATTTTTATCAGAAAGAACAATCGATGTTGGAGCCAAGAAAATCCAAGAATTATAATTGAGAATAATTTTCAGCAAAGATTCAGTTTAAATGTATGGTGCGGTTCTTTGGGGTGATCGACTAATTGGCCCATTTTTCATAGATGGCATCTTAAATCAAGCAAAATACCATCAACTATTGCGTGAAAACATTACAAACTTTTTAGAATTGCCGAGCTAAACAGAATGTACTTTCAGCAAGATGGCGCCCCTTCTCATAATGCCTTAATAAATGTTGAATGGTTAAATGCGACATTTGCTGAGAGGTGGAAAGGGACCAATGGACCAATTCAATGGCCCGCTCATTCGCCCGACCTTACGCCGCTGGATTTTTGGTTACGGGGCTATCTTCAAGATCAGGTTTATTTTACTAGTCCGGAAAATATAGACATTTTACGGCAAAGAATTCTGAATTCTTGCCGCGAAATACCTCCTAATTTTATACTCAACGCCACTAATAGAGTAATTAGAAGGTGTCAACTATGTCTTCAACAAGGCGACAGACAATTTGAACAATATTTGTAGATAAGTTTCGTATTTATTTGTATTTTTTTAAAACTTCCATTCCAATAAAATGATATTAACCACGGCACACTTGAAACTTATGTTGAAAATTGACGTGTTATACATCATCAAAATCAGTAAAACATTCTTTATCAGAAACATTAATTAAAAATATACGTTGCCATTAAAAAAAAAAAAAATTGACTATCGCATGTTCAAACTTTTTGTTCCTAATAATATTTCGATTACGCCAATTGATAGTATTTACTTAACCATTTTATTTGATATTTTGTTTTTTAAAATCGGATAGTAAATAACGGAGCTACGGCTTGGGGCGTTTTTTGTCAGCCACCCTGTATGTTATATGTTGTGTTACCTGTACTTACAGTAATGGGTGTTTGTAAATAACTTACTGGTCGTTCATTTGAATTTAGTGAATTTTGCGTTTTAGAATACGGCCCCTACTTGAATTCAGCATAATTGTGTCATTTGACATTTTTATCTGATAGTTTAAAGAGTTTTTTAGTAATTTTCAAAATAATATGAATTTTAAATTACATACTATTTCATCACATCATATAATTAGAAAATCGTAAGTATCGTAAGTCAATTACTCACACTTGTTACTTATTTCGTGTAAATTCAATACCAGTTCGAATGTAGTTGCATGCACAAATTCATATTTTCAACGGCACTGGTCAACTGTAGAAGATTTATGTCAACATGAGCTAATATTCTCAAGTTCTGCGATTGTGAGTCGTGTTGTTCTAAAATTGTGTTCTTCGTATCCGGGAAAGTTATTTTTGAAAAGACCGTAAGTTTATTGAGTAGTTGATTAGTCAAGTGTTGTAATAACTAATATAAAAAGTAATACTTTCAATAGTGCTTTCAAATCCTTAGTGAAATCAGGAAAAAAAAAACCGTCAAAAATTTTAACTTAATTGAAAAATGTTTATGGCAATGAATGTTATCACAGGCACGTGCTTTTACGAGCGGACAGCGCACCAGTCACAGTGTACACAGATCAAAACATCAAACGTTTGCAGAGAAGTTGCGTTTGTCGATTTGCCGGGATTTTGTTGAAACCATTGTCACTGGGAGTCGGGAACGCAAGTTGAGCGTTCCAGTATGACCCCGAAACTCGTAGACAGAGGAAACAGTGGATAGGGAGGGGAGGGAGGAAAACGTTCGACAAAAGCCAGAATGTCGCGGTCTCAAATCAAGGGAATGGTAATTTTTTTTACATTAGGGGCGTGATCCATAACGAGTTCGTGTAGGACTATTAACAGTGCCTTCTACCCTGATTTCCTACAGCGTGTGTGTCCCAAAATTGCTCAGGTGAGACCAGAACTGACCAAGAATGGGTGGATTTTGCCAATATAACGCCCCTGTCCACCACTGCGTTCGTTGCGCAGTAATTGTTGGCGGAAAAAAAAGTCCAATGTCCCCCTCCCTTATAGCCCGGATCTGGCTCCTGTAGACTTTCATGTTTCCCAATATGAAAACTCCCCTAAAAGGTCGCCATTTTTATACGACTGAAGATATCCAAACATGCCCAACGGAGATTCTGAAGAGGTTTACTTCAGATGATTTTCGACGATGCTTCTAGCAATGGGAGAACCGTTTGAACGAGTGCATCACATTTAAGGAACACTATTCTGAAAGAATAAATGATTAAAGATATGTAATTTTACCAAATAAAGGTCACAGCGAAAAATTCTCATTATTTAATTGCCACATCTCGTATGTGTATGTTGATGGTTTAATAAATCAAGACTTCTCTATAACAGCAAGGAGGTGAAGTAACAGTTAAAAGTATTTAATACCCTAATAAATTGCGCACTGAAACTGTACTTGTCCTAGTGGTCTTTATAAGCTTAATAATTGAACTTCCAGTTAACGACACGCTGCGCACGAGAGAAAACTACCGGCAAACTATTAAAATTTGCTTTAGGACATGTGAACAAACTAACAATTGTGTAAATAATCGCTAGGAAAATGTTTTAAGTACAATAAATTGTATTTGAACATTAAACAATTATTGCATTTACACCTGTAAAAGTTGTTTAAAATCCACCGCATACTTTACGTACAATTTACACCTTGAAAGAGCAATAAATCGACATAATAGAAAGCTATTCAGGATACATACCACAGAAGATAATAAATAAATTAAATGTGTACTCTATGCAAATATTCATCTTATATATAGGTAGATGGTATCCTATGATTTGCGGAACATATACCCAAGAGAATTTTTCCATGGTTTCTCGTGCATATGCAAACAAATGCCCAAGAGCGTTTTGAATCCATTATTTAAATGCTTGTAATTTCTATTACCTCTTGTAAATAACTTTACAGCGGCGCGGCGTCTCTACCTATAACGGGATTATTTATTTATTTATACTTCACCTACATATTGCTAATATCCGCTTAATTTGAAGATGCTTGCATAAACGCGGCAATTTTTGAAATTTAGATCACCTGCTGTATTAAAACATATTAAATATATGTTAAGACCTAGTTGTGTGCAAATATCTATAATAAATCTATGTATAACTCAATCATAAGTCAAAACTAGTGATTTTAAGTGATAATTTTAGTGTCTCTGTAATATGTGATCCGACGAAACCAAAATATTAGATAGTCTTAAAATAGGGGAGAACATTAACCTGAAATTTATAGCTACAATATCCCTAAAAAGGAAGAGGGTTTATGGAGATAGACGTAGTAAAACTTAAAATTATTTTATGGCAGCACAAATTGTAAAAGTAAATATATTTCTTTATGAAAAATTAATTAGATTTTTTCACATCCAACAAAACAAGGAAGTTTCCTACCCACTTTCAAATTCCTGGTAGTAAATTTCAACCATATATAGTTTAATTCAGCAAAGAAGATCCCTGTGTCATCATTTAACATTGTATGATTTAAATCAATAATGGTACTGTAAACTGTAAAATGAATGTGGAAGTTATAATGATATTGACAATTTTATATTTTGGGTTAGATTGACAGTCAATCGATCTGGGTTATGCGCAGTTATATAAACCAACTTTTTATCAACAGTAAGATGATAAGTGCTCAACTCTTGTCGGCAAGATTTTTATTTTGTATGAGCATTGGTTGCTTGGCAATTAAACTAGATCAAATTGACGAAAAGAACCCGAGCGCGGAGCGCGAGGGTTCTTTTCCCAAGAATTTGATCGAGTTTAATTGCCAAGCAACCAATGCTCATACAAAATAAAAATCTTGCCTTGACAAGAGTTGAGAACGAATGATCTTCGGTTGGAGAATTAACTGAATGAAGCGTTAAATACGTCAAATTTTTAACAACTTTATTTATGAGAACAATTATAATTATAATTAAAAGTACAATTAGTGAACGTAGCTTGAGAATTATTTTGTTTTGAAGTTGATGGAAATGCGACATGAGGTAAATCTGAACTAGAACTTTGATGAATGATGTTCGAGTTGGTGTGTCGTATTTTCGTTGATGATGTTGGTGTGGTGGTTCTCGTCAATATGAAGATATGGTTTTATTGAAGATGCATTACTGTGGCCAGTAATCTTAATTAATTCTTGTTCATTTATTCCAGATTTTGTTAAATGCGAAACAATACTAGAACGATGCGAGTGATTTGTCAATTTCCTTTTTTAATGTCAAATCCAATTTTTACCGCGGAGGACTTGGTCCACTTCGCAATCTCATTGTGACCTACAGGAGAATTTTTGTACCATTTTCCAGTTGTTTTCCAGTGAGGATTTGCAGTTAAAAATAGTCTATTAGATGTAATGTGTGGACTACGTTTTTCTTGCAGTTTGTTGAATAACCTTACTGGACATCGGTCTATGTTTTCCTTGTTAGGCATAAGCCACTTATTCTCTGCGCATTTTTCAGCACCACCTATATTATTTAAAGTTTAATGAATTTCTTTAGTTATTGTTAACCTACCTTGACAAGTTTTTGTAAATATAGGATTATAAATAATCCTGCCTGTCGCACATCCATCGTTTTCTATTTCTTCTTTAAAATAGTCCGTGATACAATTGCTTCCTTCCCCACCGCGCCACGCTAATTCAAAAGAAACAATGTGGAAAAACTTTTTCTGAAGACCTTCTGGAGTATCTTCGTCAAAGCTGTTTATAATCTTGTCAATTTCTTCAAGAGAGAATGCTTCAGCTCTTACTTTCCGTTTCTCCGGAATTGATTGCAGCTGCTTGCGTTTGGTGTTCCTCGCTTCTCGTGCAGCTTTGAAGACTATATCCGAGAATGGGCCAATTCTTCTATTATATTTGTTAAAATACAAGTCTTGCACTAACTTGGCGGTTGTATTCCATAGCGTTTTGACACAAGATTCCTTATAATCTTCTCCATTACGTTTCCGCATATTAAATGCATAATCTTTTAAAATATGTACTTGCAATCATATCAGTGGACAAAGATTCGCTTAATTCATATTTGCGTTGTTGGCAAAATTCTGCAAATTGATTCCACACACTTTTTCTACACTGAGTTGTCTTTCTCGGAATCGAATTTTGAATGTTTTCATTAATTGAAGCGTCAGGAATGTTGCCGAAGCGCGACATTTTTACTTTTGTAAAAATGACATTTGATTTTTTAAATATTAATGGTTGCTAAAATAATGCTAAAACACTGAGGTATCGGCAAGAAAAATAGCATACATTCTTTTCAGTTAAAGAAATCATTTCTAACTTGTAATTGGTGCATGTGACACTGTTTTTAATGTCTCATTGGTCTACAACACTATGAAGTTAATTATCATTAAAAATATTCAGCAATCATTTAAGAGGGGCTTTACTAACAAATAGAAACTTATGCAACTTACATTACTCGCGGAACGGGTAGACGCAAGGGGGTGTGAGTATAGGTGGAGGTAGACGATATTCGGTTCTGTCACAGCGCTTCGGTTTTATTCACAGATTCTGTCATAGATAAAGGCATACTATAGATGGGAAACATAATGTATAAAGAATGAGTACTTAACGGAACTGTTGATGTTGTTAATGTTTTATAATAAGCCAATTTTCGCTTGCCCATAACTGTTATATTATTATACACTCGAATATTATAGGTATATATGACATTTAAATGCGAGTGACAGTTTAATTACAAACTGTCACTCGCATTTAAGTCTGCAATAGCCGACCGATTCCGATAGATTTTCGTCTTCGCTAGGACCGGTAGAGATACCGTAAAGTGGGGATAGATTAGCTTGGAAAAACCTCGTGTAAAATGTGTGACAATGTTCACTGTTTAATGTTTTTTATCTTTAAAAATAATTACATAAATTTGATTTTTTCTTTATATCGTACATCAAATGTGCAGCTGGCGCATAGTCAAATTCATGCATTTTTGTGGTTATTTTTAAAACACATAACTTTCTTAAGAAAATAAATTAGTACAAAAACTGACCTTGACATTATAAATTTAGGCCTTTTGCATCACTAACCCAAATTTGAGATTCTAAAATTACAAAATAAGTTTAAAAAACGCGAAACGGCGATGCCTTAATTTTCGATAGGTAAACAATCCTCTTAACGCTGAAATACAGGAGGAGTAGTTCAAACATCTATATACGTATTAGAGACAACTTCAGAAAATTAAAAAAAAAAGCATTAAACTTTACTAATAAAAGAAAGTAACCGTGCCTGTTTTTTTATTTTTGACTTTTCTGATGGTGCAGAGGCCTTATAGTATATGTCAAGCTTAGTCTTGGCTTGATTGATAGTTTTCGAAAGTTGCAAAATTGGCTTTTCTGCTTTCAGTAGCTGTCAGACTTTAAATGACACAGGTTGCTCTAACAGTAGCCTAATAGCAGCTGGTAGTTGACGGGAGCAATGTTGTCTATTAATTTACAACGCGGGAAATTTAAAAAGTTAGGTACATAATGATCCAGCCTCGTAATACGGATACTGTATGGGTCATCTCAAAATATTAGTGTACAAACACTTACTTATTATTTCTGTTATGCTTTACTTAGCAATTGTTTAAACGCCTTAATAAAATGAGTTCAAGATAGAAGACTTAGTGTATATGGAGGTTTTTAAAGAAAAAAAGATTTTCATATTGCCGTATCTGTGCGTGATGGAATGGAATGTGCTCTGTTCGTGAAAGAAAATTATGAATTATTTAAACATCAAGAACTTCACTGTTGTGCAGAGGAGTGCGTCTACTCAAATAGTACAAATGTAATAATCATTTACCTTATGATTTAAAAACAAAAAACAAACAAAGAATATATTTAAGAAAGGACTTATAACCATACTAATTAACTGTGCTTACTGTTACAAATTGCAAGAGTTTTTCATGTACAAATTCTAGTGTATATATGGCCATTACTTTAGTACTTTTATTACTTCACGTATTCAGAAGATTAAATATGTAAAGATTGAATAAAATTATTAATATTATTATTATGATTTCAAGATCGTTATTATTCGCTGATAATTCTTCCATATTGTGTGGTAAGCTGTGATAACTCTACATATACATTACTTTTAGAGCTTATAAGCTTAAGGTTTATTTGGCAAAAACGACAAGATTTCAATTTCGTGCACTGTTCGTGGTTTTTTCAACAATTTATAAAAAGAATGACTTCTTGTCAACAATATTTATTTCATATTGTTCGTCATATAGAATCCAGTACTTTAATATACTGTATGACATGGAAACTGCAACACCAAGAAGGGGTGCGGATTTTTTGACCAAACTTGGTAGAAACGTATAACTAGTCAAAGGCAATAATTGATTAAAATTTCAAAGAAAAAAAACAAAAGACTAACACAATTTAACATAATTTTTATTAATAATGTGTTGAACCGCCCCTATTATTATAGTGTCACACTCCCTCACTCTTCGTGGCATTGATTCGACTAGGTGGTCGATATCCTCTTGGGGTATGGTGTCCCAAGCAACCTGTAATTCACGCCGGAGAGCTATTAGTGTCTGCGGGGGATTGGCTAAATTCATAAGTTTTCGTCCCATAATGTCCCACACATGTTCTATTGGCGAGAGGTCGGGGGATTTGGGTGGGCATGGCAAGATATTGACATGAGCCTCTTCCAAGCGATTTATAGAAATTCTCGCTACGTGGGGAGGGGCATTATCCTGCTGGAAAAGTGGGTCTTCGAGCGTTTGAAGATGGTAGAATATGGGGTTCTACCACCTCATCAATGTAATGCTGGGCGTTCATGGTAGTTTGGATGAACACCAATTGAGACCTACTCCCATATGCTATAGCACCCCATACCATAACACCCACTGCTCGATGCACATGCCTTTCAACAGAAAACTGAATATCACGACGTTCCCCACGTTTCGTCTGACCCTCATACGGCCATCATGCATCCCTAGACAAAATCGAGATTCATCACTGAATACCACCCTGTGCCACTCCACGTTCCAGTGCAGTCGCAATCTACACCACTCCAAACGTTGCTGTCGGTGTTGAGCCGTAAGTGGTAACACAAGATGTGGACGATAAGATTGTAAGCCGAAACCCCTAATTCGACGATAAACGGTTCGAGGGGTTACAGGACGACCAATATTACCTAACCACACGTCAGCAATTGATCTGGTACTGGAAAACCTGACTCTTAGTGCCATTAAGCGAAGGCGGCGGTCCTGTATCTCATTAGTTCTTCTTCGGCCTCCGGTTCCTCTTTGGCGTCTTTCCTGACCTTCCCTAGTCCATGATTGATAACAGCGCATAATGGTGGATTGGTTCCGGTTAAGGCGATTTGCAATTTCCCTCTATGAAAAACCACCTTCTCGCAAACCAACAATTCGACCTCTGTCGAATGCGCTTAATTGGCGATAATTTCCACGTTGCCGCACTCTAGGCATAATAAAACTCTTAAACACGTTAAACAAAGGTATAATAAGACAAAACCGTTGAAATTAATTTCAAACAAACAATTAATACACCACACATTAATGTCAGCGAAAACTGAATGAAGTGTCAGATGTGTCATGACCACTTGATCTATCGCAACAAAATTTTAATCAATTATTGCTTTTGACTAGTTATACGTTTCTACCAAGTTTGGTCAAAAAATTCGCACCCATTCTTGGTGTTGCACTTTCCATGTCATGCAGCATATTTAGTAAGATGAATACTTATTACTTGCTTAGCTATTCAAATTAATATAACAAGATATTCTATTATTAGATAGAAACAGATATGATTATCTACGCAATTATTTATATTTAATTTCCCTGGATACTGTATAACAAAACATACTTATTGGCTAATTATCATCTGCGCACAAATATTATTAATTTTTTTATTTCAATTCTTGTCAAGGATCTTTTCCTTCTGACCACAGAATGTATAGCCTTGAGGTAAAAATTTCCGATGCCATTGACCTATGGCGGCAATGGATAGCCGTTCGCAATAAATCTGTTATTATTTATATTTTCGGTTAGTGTTCGCTAGTTAGACAAAAAAAACGAGATACGACAGAAATGGAATGTTGTTTCGCGATAGAGTACTGCTTTTGTATCTTGATAAATTTTCCATTATGACGCACTTGCGGCTTTTATCATTATGTTAATTGTCATCACATTCAATATACACCAAAGACATTTTTATTAGTACAGGGTAGTATCGAAATGTTTCAAGACTGGTTTTGGCACATACTATTAGAAAGCACCATAAGGCTTGCGCACGCAATCGCAGGGGGCACCGAAATTCACTAGAGAGTGAGTCAGTATGCCAAAACATATTGCCCTGTGCACATCGGGTCCTGTACAATTGGTCCTATTTTGATTCCGTGCATCACCACGTCTACGATTTCATAATGCACATAAGGTTAGACCAAATGTCAATAATAAAGGTGTCCCATTAAGAGCACAATATTTAATTTTATTATAAAATGCTTCATATATTCAAAAAATTTTTTTTTTTTATTTCTGTATAAAAGAACACACAGACTCTTGCTTATTTTACTAAATTCTCGATAACTTTTGCGCATAATTCGTGGATTGTTGGCATAGACATGAGATTTCACGTACCCCCAAAGAAAGAAGTCGCACGGGGTCATATCGCACGATCGCGTGAGATGATTCGCCCAGGGAATTTTTCTCGCAACAAATCCATTGTTTTGCGCGCCGTGTGATAGGTTGACCCGTCCTGTTCAAACCTCATCTTTCAATATCCATTCCGTCCAACAATGGCCACAAAAACTCCCTCAGCACGTTGCGATAGCGTACGCCATTCACGGTTACTGTTTGTAGTGTTAGTAGAGCCCTATTATTCCGCCAACCCAGGATCCACACCAGACAGTAACTCCTTCTGCATGAAACGACCTTTCATAAATCTCTCGAGGATTCCTTGCCCCAAAGCCGACAATTTTGAGTGTTCACGTACCCATTCACCTAAAGATAATTGACTTCGAAAAGTCATCGTCCTCTTATTGGTTTTTCAGCACCCAATTCTCAAATTCTCGACGCTGGCCATTGTCTGCTGGCTTGAGTTCTTGTAACAACTGCATCTTGTACGTGTGCAAATGCAAATCTTTGGTGAGTATTCGGTGCAGGGTGCTTCTCGACATGTCTAACTGTTGAGAACGTCGACGAATCGATGTTTTTGAATTTTCGATAACACTTTCACGCACTACTGCAATATTCTTGAAAGATGGGGTGGTACGACACTGTACAGCTACTTTCTGTTTATAATCGAACCAGTTTCCTCCAATTTCTTAATTAATCTTTCAACTGTTGACAGATTAGGTGCATTTTGTCTGCCGAAAATATCACGAAGTCTACGAACTGTTTCCGCATAACATTCTCCGTATTTATAATGCGTTTTCACAACAACGCGTTTTTCCGTCGTATAATGCTCCATGACTGCTAATCGCAATAATGACAGATGAAGAATGTTATAGTTTCAGTGCCGCCAATCTAACTAGAGGAACGTAGGGAATATTTTAAATATTGCCCTCTTAATGGGACACTTTTATATCATCGACCTTATTAAACTTTTTGCTCGTTGTTATATCCAAATTGTATCCGATTTTACAAGGACGCCCTAGGATAAAGAATAGAGATGAAAAGGAAGTTTCAGACAATAAGCACGTCTAAATACATTCTAAAGTCTTGTGTTATCCAGATATAACAAGCTTTTTTTTTACATTGAATTTGATTATGTTAGTCATGATGCCCATCATTAACAAATCCTTGTTTCGTGAATTCATGTTTTGATACAAACTCACCAAATATACTAATAGAATGGACTGTGTATTACGTACACAAATTGTACAACTCAATCTGTTTTGTCAAATGTAATGTTAAATTTGCAGGCATTTTATTTAGAGAAGAGTGGGTAACAGGGGGAGACGCCTTTTCCAATTGTCTCGAATTAGGGTATTTTTAGCCATAATTAAAGAAATTTTTAGCCATAGCATATATGGTTGATATTTTCCACTGGCTAATTTGGTAATAAGCAAAATACTCTCCACTACAGAAATGATTTGTTCACGTATAACATATATCTCACTGTTACTCATGGGTGGGGAACAGAGAGGCACAATAACTTAAGCTTCGGTGAAGTCACTTTCACATTTTTTACCAATTAAGTACCAAAACATATATCGATGGTGCTTAAGAGCTGTAGTCAATATTTCACCGAATATCTGCGTCAAAATTTACTTTTAATTCAAAGGTTTCTGTAAAATCATCGTTATATCTTTTTCTAGACCAATTGAAAATGAAATTAGAAATTTAAACTTCTTCGTAGGAAAGTTACTTCAAATTCGGCATTTGTTTTATCTCCATTAGCATGTTGCCTACATAATAAACCTTTTTTGATTTTGGATTTTCTGGTGCAAATTCAACGACATAAACATCTTTACCAGGAGACATTGTTGCATTTAGAATACCATTCTTCCATTCATCGTCGTCTTCCACAATTTCTCTTAAACGCTTTCTTCTTATTTTGTTTGTGTAATGCTTCTTGTTTTACTTTCTTATACGTAGTATAAGGAAGTATTGTGATCATGAAAATTTTCGACCTCGAGATTTTTGCAGATGTCCACGTTTTGAAGTTCCCTGATACCGAAAAAGTGTTTTTTAAAAAATGTCTCTCTCTCTCTGTGTGTGTGTGTGTGTGTGTGGCTGTGTGTGTGTGTGTGTCTCTGTGTGTGTGACCACGATAGCGGTCAAACTGCTGTAGATATCAATTCCAAATTTTGTATTTACGTGTATAATCTCCCTCTTGAGATCTGATTAGTTTTTCAGTAAAATCGGTAGACCGGAAGTAGCAGTTTACTTCAGCGAAAATATCGACTTTTGCCAATATTTCGTCAACTACTAGGTTTAAACAAATTTTTAAAGAATACATATATACTTAAAATTAAAATTGAGTATAATTTTATCTAAAAAGTTTTCCGAAATACCTACCGGAAGTAGGTCTTTTACTCTTATCGAAAATCAGTTTTTTGCGAATATTTCGCAAGTTATGCTTTTTAGACAAGGACGTTACGGGTATAAAATTATTTAGAACATAATTTTCAATATCTTTTGTATAAAAAAATTTCAAAATTCAGACCGGAAGTACCACTTTTACTCTTATCGAATAGCGATTTTTCGCAAATATGTAAATTATGCATTCTATATAAATTTATCAAGAGTACAAAAGTATTTAAAACTAGATTTGCAATATTTTTTGTATATATGAAATTTCAAAATTCAGACCGGAAGTAGCACTTTTACTCTTAGCGAGGAGCACTTTTTTGATAATATCTAGCAAAGTATGCATACTATAGAGATTTATTAAGAGAATAGAAGTACTTAGAATAGGATTTTGAATAATTTTTGTAAAAAAAATTCTTCAAATTCTATAATTTGAAACGCTCAAACGTATAAGAAAGTCGTGTGGTGGCCACACCTCATTTTTTCTTTTACCTTTCTTCTACCTAGTTTTGCATGTGCCTATTGTAAGGATTTCTGCATTTATTGAAGGCTGCAGTGATGTTACCTGGAAGAATTTTTTTAAATATGCTTTGCACACACAGCAAACAATCGTAAATAGATATGGGTTTTCCTATATGACGTATTAACCAACTGCAGAATTGTATGCCAAACTAAATGGCTAAAAATTCCGACATCTAGCGGCTGAAATTTCAAGTTACAAGTTACTTTCGTGATTGGCGTGTATGGCTTGGATTGAACTATTCTGGTGTTTAATAAAATGTGTACTTTCAAGAACAAATCAGAATTCATACATCCTGATGCGGATGCCTGTCCCAAGGTACCAGATGAAGCTCCTGCAATCATGTCATATACAATAATAAAAAATGGAAAGCTAAATTCTACGGAGACACGTAGGCACGGGTGGACAACACTGAGGCGTCTTAGTTTTATACCCACTTTAAGTGTCTCACAGTTACGCAATCAACCAACATTTTGAAAAAAATTACCCGAACCCTCATGTTTATTTTAAAAATGTGACTGCTCTTGCAAAACTGCAAATTATCGACCAAATATTTCAAACTTAAGCAATATTGCTTGATAAAGTACAGTCACTTTAAAAATCAGTAGCACTTCACAACTATCCAAACTGTGACAACATCTACACTGTAAATGGTTGTATCGACCACGTGCAAGTTTAAATATGCGTTACTCAAGTATCATCTCTGTGGGGGAATTATAACGGAAAATTTTTCAAATCTACTTTTCCCTAATTGATGTGCAACAACCTAATAATTTGTTTAATTTATGTGTATTATGCCTTTATGGAAATTGCTTGTCAAACCATGTGTATAATTGGTGTGCATAAATCCTTACTCGTTTAAATTGACACACATTTTCGTGTAGATTTCTCAGTCTATTATCTGACAGTTTGTGAAAAACCTGGCGTTATTTCATCTGCTCTATATTATAAATAAGTTCATATGCATAATCCTTAAAATTTTCTCTGAAAAATATTTAACAATTTAGAAATTAATTAAAATCAGTTATCCGAAGATAAGAATTTTTTCAGCCCACAACTTTTATTCTCTATTTTCTTAATTTTGACCTTCACTCTCAGGGGAATAGATTTACTTAGACAATCCATCAAAAGTATGTATAAATTATTTACACTTACTTCTGTAGTTTCTAGATTTTGATAGTACAAAATTGACAATTTATCTCTTTACTTTTAAAGTTTTTTTTTTGCTTTTGAGTCATCTCGATTGTGTTCTAACCAAAAGCAACGGCATCTTTAAT
Source organism: Amphimallon solstitiale (assembly GCA_963170755.1). Lineage (NCBI taxonomy): Eukaryota > Metazoa > Arthropoda > Insecta > Coleoptera > Scarabaeidae > Amphimallon > Amphimallon solstitiale. Next base: position 37,467,192 of record OY720675.1, read on the forward strand.
TATTATCTCAGCCTATTGGAATGGACAGTTAACATTCTTTGTTGATAATGAAATACTGAATTGTTCACATATTTGAATCTATAAGTTCAGGCTGTATATAGTTTTGAAATTAATATAACTCTTCTAGATCTCGAGGTATAACCTTGGCAAGTAGGAAATAAACTACAAAAATCAATATAACAAAATTGTAACACAGCAGTCAACGTGTTAAGCAAATGCCGTTCTTTTGCAAGAGGATTCTGTCCGTCCAAGAGAAATTAGGTCTAAAACAATTTTGTTCATCTACCTTCCAAAGGTTTTACAGTAAAAGTTATTATAATAATTAAGTTTGTACCGTGTTAAATGTGCGTCCTTTTTAAAGAACTGAGAATAATAATAGTAATATTTTTCTGCTCAATAGTGAATACCAATTACAGAACACTTATCTTCAACCGCTTTTATTTTCGAAATATCAAAACAAAACTTGAAACACTCATATACAAAGGCTCAATGCATGCTCGACTGGAATTAGTTTTTAAAATAAAGTTTCTGAAACTGTGTTATGATGTTGTAAATTTTGCCAACTTTGAGAGTGAAATGTAGGAGTAAATAATTTGAATTATAAGAAAGTACTCCCAACGAAGCTTTAATTAACCCTTTGTATTCAAATTAATGGAAACACATAATAAGGAAAACAAAAATTTCTGCTGTTTGTTTTATTATAACGAATACCTTACATCGGCGGAATTTACGTTAGCGTATATGGCGCCACTCCCTTACATCCTACCTCACGGCAGTTAGTCGGCATTTCGGCGTAAGCCCCCTTAAGAGGGATCTCTACTCCCAGCCGCTGAGGCCACTGTAGACAGTTTGATTTCCCCATAAAATTAACCGTAAATATTAATCAATTTTTAATTTTTTTATACCAAATGAAAAGAATTCGAATATCTATGTACGCCTAGTAATATTTTTTCTAAAAATATTTTAGAAATTGTCATAGTTAGTAGCAGAAGTAGGTCAATATTACACATTTTGTCGAATTTATTTTGAATTAAATAAAAAGAAATTCAAAATTTTACTACTAAGCGTACGTAAATTTGAGTTTTCTCTACAAATTGATGTAATTATTTAAAGCATCGGTTGAAATTTGATCTTAATTTTAAGGGGAAATCGAAACCCCTGCAGTGATAATGTTTATGATTTTTGTACATTATCGAATGGATTGGCCCGTCCAGTAGAGATCCCTCTTAAGTAAACTTTTGTATAAATAAGCTCTAGAAGGTGGTAACTCAGTGGTATAGAAAACAAATATGAAAATAGGCTGAAAACGATGTTTAAGCTAATAAAAGTAATACCTATTTTAAAAATTATTTTAATTATGTAGTTCAAAAAATTTAAAGCAAAGATCTAAATATTTGAAATCGAATGAGCCAGTTCCAAATTTTACGTAATACATACAAATGGACTGTGCTTTATTACTCATACATTCGATAGGTTTATGTTAAACTGAGTAAATAATGTGGTTTGTGTACGATACCGAACGTAAATATTCAAATCAAAAGGCCTATTGTTCTCGCTTAAGACCAATTACAGGAAATTCAAATCGCTTTAAGTCATTAAGTATACAAATGTGGTTCAACAGTGAAAACTCTGAAACCGTTGAAATTGACTTATTAGTCTGTAGCGTTTCTTATGTCGGCCGGTGGTTGTAGATAACATTACGACACACAAGCCGCCACTCAAACTTCCTAAATGTGTGTCGACGACTGATCAGAGCGGATCAACAAACCTACTCATGACAAAATCACTGGAATGTTAATTAATGTTGCCTTAATTGAATGCGACAAACTTCATGCATCATGTTCCCTTTATGCTCTGCACGAGCGAGGCGAGTCCGTTGTGTATTACCACCCGTTCCAATATCAACGTCCGTTTATAGTCGGTCGATTGGTGGCTGCAAGACGAACCACCGTTAAACTTCGCTTTGCAACATCATTCTAATGATGAATTTTTAACGCGCTGTTGACTGAGAATAGATTTGCAATTAACAAGATAACTGCTCCGTAGATTTTGCATAAAAAAAAAAATCTGATTCTATTTTTTATCTCATTTGCAGGCGCAGGTATTTACATGTACTAGTGTTCGCCCAGTGGTCGAAATTCATTAAATATAACTAAAATTTGAACGTTACGTAAACAATGAATGTTTTAGTTTTTTTTATTTGAATGTATTAGTAACATATATTATACATAAATTTTATCTTTCTGCATTCCTTCTCGATATGAACTTTGACTATACCAAACCTCATACTCGTCCGTGCGCGCAATATGCTTAAAAATGGGTACAATGTTTTTCCTTCTTGTATTAATATATAGATAATAAAATGTTAGTAACTTTTTTGAAACCACCATTAACAAATAGGCGAGAGGAAGTCACAATTCACTTTGCTACTGCACAATTTATTTGCTTTTTACAACAGATACAGCAATCTGTATTTCACTAATATATAGCACAAATATCTATTAGACCAAATATACAATGTTTCTACAATGTGTATGTACAAAGTAAACAAACATGTTTTATTTCTTTAGCGATAATCTCTACTCATTGCGACTGTTTGACCACACACTTTTATGTGTTTGACTTTCATTATGAACGTTAACAATGAATGTTTTATTTTATTTTATTTAATGTACTAGTAATACATAGGTATATACTATACAGGATGTTCATTTCAAAACTTCCCACCCTAAATTTCTCGAAATCTGGAAATCTATAAAAAAAAACCGGAAACACGTAAGAAGTATTATCGTGGGGGCCATTCCTTGATGCAAATATTTACACACCCACTTTAACCCCCCTGCCCCCGGGAGCTACCCCCTTAAAACTATTAAAAGGAAATACTGTTTCAAAAGACCTTTAAAATGACGTATTACTCGATACTCCAGTAATACGTCATTTTAAAGGTCTTTTGAAACAGTACAATTAGAAATTGATCGATTCGTTTTGTAGATTTTTTTTAATAAAATCTTTTGGTTTGTTTTGTTTTGTATCTCTAGCTAGTCAGTCTGTTTTAGGAGCATCGGAACAAAAGCCAATATTAAAAACTTTTATAAATTTCTTAAAAACATGGAAAATAAATAGTGTTATGGTTCTTTAACTTTATAGTTTTGTTTAATACAGAATACTTTGCCTTCTTTTTGTAGTTACTTATTAAACAAAAATGCATGTGTTAGGAACGTTTTTAGACCGATTTTGCATTTATTGATTCAGTTTTTTAACAGCACAATAAATTAATGTTCTAAACGAAAAACAGGCAGTAGCATAAACATTGGATATATTTTTTTCCCGGTGCTCCTCGTATGGAAATACATTGTATGTTGCTTTAGTACTCTTAGAAATGCATCATAGGCATTTCCTGTAAAAAAATATAAATCTCGATTACTTGTATGATGTTTATCGTTCGAGAATTGTGTGTATACTCATAAGAATGCAAGGTCTCTATTATTAATGAGTATATTCATCTTTATACATAGTACCCTATTTGTTTATAAAATACAGCTGGGGAAATACGATATACATGTGCGATGTTATTTTTTTTTAGTTTAGTTGTACAGATACACTTATATTAAATACACACATATGCGAGTATACTATGACTTTTGTTTTAATACCTATTCCCTGTAAGTATAAATTGGTATTTAGTGTTATCAACGCAAAGTTAAGTATCCTGAAAAAATAATGTATGGGTTGGCATCGTGAGGGACTTAGTGATTGGTCCGTTGTTTTTCAATGGAAATCTATATGGCGAAGCAAATTTGGATATGTTGGAAAATGCTATCAATCCGCTAATTATTGATGTTCTCAAGAATCAACTGGATAGAGATGATAATACCCTACTTATACCATTGTTTAGCGATAAATGGACAACATTCTGAACAATTATTGGGTTGAATTATTCTGCAAAAAAATATTTGAATTCTTAAATAACTTTAAAAACAAAAGTAAAACATCTTAAGCAGTTAAAGTGTGTTTGAGCAATAGATATTTAAGTCTAAAACAAAAAATTAAACATACCAAAAGATTTTTTTAAAAATCTTCAGTCGATCAATTTAAAAAAAAACTAAACGCTAAAATGTACTGTTTCAAAAGACCGAAGACTCTTTATTATACCCTTTGCCATTTAAAATTTTTAAGAGGGTAGCTCCCGGGGGCTGGGGTTTTACGTGTTTCAGGGAATTTTCCGTAGATTTTTAGATTTACGGAAATTTAGGGTGGGAAGTTCTGAAATGAACACTCTGTATATTCGTATAAATTCTTTAGAGACAATCTCTACTCTGTGTGACTGGTACGTCAGCTTTACATTTACGAGTAAATCGTAGACGAGCGTACGATTCGTAGAAAATTGTAGGTGTAAATGTAAACTCGTAACTCGAATACGATTATCAAAATGAATAAAGTTGAATCCAATGTTTTGTTACGAGTTAGTAGAATTAAAAATGGCGGAAACTAAAGTATGCGTGTAATACCGATGAAGTTTTCAAAATTTATAAAACTATGAAGTGTTTATAACACAAAAACTAAATAATATCGAGATATTAACGCCAGGTATAAGGCTTATAAAGCAATTACTAATATAATAGACATTAGTATAGATGCAGTTAAAAAAAAATTAATAATTTGCGCTCTACTTATATAATAAAGAGAAGAAAAGGATTAGTGTAGAAAATTTGTTGGAGTTCATTCTCATGAAATTTTTATAGTCACATTCTTCCAACAGGTGTTGTAACAAACCTTCCTCAATTCCAAAAAAAAATCTTTTTTCTAATCTTTCTTTTACCCAAATTCGACTCTTTTTATATCGCACGTGACTTTTATGCTTTTTCATAATTTATTAGCAAGAAAGTATACCTACACCTAAATGGTTTATTTTACTTGGAGCCGTATTTAATAGTATATTAAAATACAAGTTTCATAAGACACGATTTTTGTGCACGCGTTCAAGTTTAGAAAACGAGCCGCAGTCTCGAAAATCTCCAAAATCATAATAGAACGATTAATTTCGAAACTAAATTTCGTGTAATTTATTACATATAATAATATGTTTGATATCTATAATTTAAATATTTTAATAAAATTCTATTATATTATTCCTTACTTTTAGGAACCTTAAAAGTTTAAATTCAAATATGTATTCAAAATCTCAAAAATATTTTTCTATCAGATAAAGAAGAAATTTATTTTAACATGTGTATTGTGTATGTTCTACATACACTACATATTGCTAAATTAATCAGTTATCCCGGTGAAAACTATAGACACAAAGTTAGGAATACCAAGAAGATTAGTGTATTCTTATATTTACATCATATTTGTACGTACGAGTATAAATCTAAATAGTTTTGTCCTGTGTTTGCTCGCAAGTATGCCGGTACATTAGTTGGAGAAGAATTAAATTAAGTACAACATATAATTACAATGACAGTCATAATAAAATAGGTACACGTAGAAATATGAAAATGTCATTAATTCCATACATTTCAGACATACTTGCTACACATTCCTAACCATTATGGGAAGAGTATAGTAGTATTTCTTACTTACATTTTCCATGTATACATTTTCACATTCTCAGGCCAAGGTTAGTAGTGGTAACAGTAATTCAAGTGAAATTATATATTGCATTGTTTGGGTCTAAAGATAATTGATTATGTATTTTAAATTATTTAAATTATTAAATATATTTAATCTAAATGTTCAGTGAAACGTCACATATTCCAGAATTATTGTTCTGCTAAGTATCGGCATATTAGAATATGTTATGATAGGTATATTAAGTTAAATACATACCCTAACCTTTGAATTAAGCGCGTATGGGAATTGTACAAAATTCGAAAAAAAATGAAACCAAGAAAATTAAAATGCTAAAGCATATTTTTAATTAACGATATCATCACGCAATGTGTCATTTATTCGCAATGTTATGAATATTTGAAAATTTGTATTTTTGAAATATAATTTTTACTCTCTTATACGTAGTATAAGGAAGTATTGTGATGACGAAAATTTTCGACCTCGAGATTTCTGCAGATGTCCACGTTTTGAAGTCCTCTGACACCAAAAAAGTGGTTTTAAAAAAATGTCTCTCTGTGTGTGTGTCTGTCTGGCTGTGTCTCTCTCTGTGTGTGTGACCACGATAGCGCTCAAACCGCTGTAGTTATCTATTCCAAATTTTGTATTTACGTGTATGATCTCCCTCTTGAGAGCTGATTAGTTTTTCAGTAAAATCGGTAGACCGGAAGTAGTAGTTTACTTCAGTAAAAAAATCGAATTTTGCAAATATTTCGTCAATTACTAGGTTTAAACAAATTTATAAAGAATTCAAATGTACTCAAAATTAAATTTGAGAAAAACTGTATTAAAATTTTTTTTCGAAATTCCTACCGGAAGTAGGTCTTTTACTCTTATCGAAAATCAGTTTTTTGCGAATATCCCGCAAATCATGCTTTCTAGACAGGTACATTACGAGTATAAAAGTATTGAAAACATAATTTTAAATATCTTTTGTATAAAAAATATTTCAAAATTCGGACCGGAAGTAACACTTTTACTCTTAGCGAATTTTAGCAAATATGTCGTAAATTATGCATTTTGTATACATTTATCAAGGGTGCAAAAGTATTTAGTGTTAGATTTGCAATGTGTTTTTTATAAATGAAATTTCAAAATACGGACCGGAAGTAGCACTTTTCCTCTTAGCGAGTAGCACTTTTTTATAATATCTTGCAAAGTATGCATTCTATAGGGACTTATTAAGAGAATAGAAGTACTTAAAATAGGATTTTGAATAATTTTTATAAAAAAAATCTAAATATTCTATAATTCGGAACGCTCATACGTATAAGAAAGTCGTGTGGTGGCCACACCTCGTTTTTTTTTATTCATTCGCCTTAATCTTTATCTTGGATTTTCTACCTATGCTGTTGCCAGCAAGCACTATATCTTAAATTTCTCGATATCTCTAATATCTCAAAATATTGCTGTGACTGTTGCGTTTTGATTATTTACCATATATTAGTGACATATAATTTATAATCATTTATACTGCTCAATATTAATACCAAGCCAAGGAATCCGCAATAGTGGACTCAGAACTTACAGAATTCCTTGACTGTTTACAGTAGCTAATTTCTTTGTAGAGACTTTTACTTTCTTATACGTAGTATAAGGAAGTATTGTGATGATGAAAATTTTCGACCTCGAGATTTTTGCAGATGTCCACGTTTTGAAATCCCCTGATACCAAAAAAGTGGTTTTTAAAAAAGTCTGTGTGTCTGTGTGTGACCACGATAGCAGTCAAACCGCTGTAGATATCAATTCCAAATTTTGTATTTACGTGTATAATCTCCCTCTTGAGATCTGATTAGTTTTTCAGTAAAATCGGTAGACTGGAAGTAGCAGTTTTCTTCATTGAAAGAATCGAATTTTGCCAATATTTCGTCAACTACTAAGTTTAAACAAATTTATACAGAATTAATATGTGCTTAAAATTAAGTTTCAGACAAATTACTTAAAAAAATTTTTCGAAATTCCAACCGGAAGTAGGTCTTTTACTCTTATCGAAAATCAGTTTTTTGGGAATATCTCGCAAGTCATGCTTTTTAGACAGATATATTCGGATATATTACCAGTATAAAAGTTTTTAAAACATAATTTTCAATATCTTTTGTATAAAAAAAATTTCAAAATTCAGACCGGAAGTACCACTTTTACTCTTATCGAATAGCGATTTCTTGCAAATATGTCGTAAGTTATGCATTCTATATATATTTATCAAGAGTACAAACGTATTTAGAACTGGATTTGCAATATTTTTTGTATATTTGAAATTTCAAAATTCGGACCGGAAGTAGCACTTTTACTCTTAGCGAGTAGCACTTTTTTGATAATATCTTGCAAAGTATGCATTCTATAGCGATTTATTAAGAGAATGAAAGTACTTAGAATAGGATTTTGAATAAGTTTTGTATAAAAAAATTCTTAAAATTGTATAGTTTGAAGCGCTCATACGTATAAGAAAGTCGTGTGGTGGCCACGCCTAATTTTTTTTTATGGATGTCACTCTTTTTTGTAATATATTCATTTATTTAACGAAGTATACAAATTGATATATATATACATGTACATATAGAAAATGTTTAATTCATAGAGAGTTTATTTAAAAAAATTGTCAGTAGTATACAAATATAAAATCTGTATAAATTATTACTTAATCAATCATACGCGCATAACTGCAGGAATGAGAGATATTCAGTATATTGTATTAAAAACTAATTAATGCCCCTCTTAATCCTTGAATTTTTCTGTTTATTCATTGAAGGCATGCGCGATTAATCAGCTACAAAAAATAAGAAAACAGCCTGCTAATTGTAACTTGTGTCAGAGTATCGTAAATTTATTGGTGACTACAACCAATTTCGCCCACGCACAATGCCGATGTATGCGTTAAATGACCCACGAGTGACAAAGGATCGATATAATAATAATAATAATAATAATACACTTTATTGTCCAACAGAGTCATCCAAGTAAAGGACAATATACATGATTGATTACATATAATATGTAATACTAATTATAATGATGTACACACAACATAATAATATAATATAATATAAACAATTGAATAAACAGTTGAAAGTATAACAAAAGCGCGAACATGTAATAGAATACCATAAGAAATAAAAATCATATCAAGCCAGCAGGTCCGCAGCCACTCTCAATATTTCAGTAAGGGGGGTGAAATTAATGTCGCACTGTGACGAGAGCCGGTTGAACCCGCGCGACATTGCAACAATTGGAGAATTCATTGATGAATTCAATCTAGCATATGGTATATCAAAAGTAATACTCTGCCTCGCTGATAACCGAGGAATATGAAATCGAAGCTTAGACAATAAATTTGGCGAATCTACCTTGAAGTGAACAAGGTTATATACAAATTTCATAAGATTTAACTGACGCCGAAGTTCAAGTGAATCCATGTTGAATTTTTGCAGCAATAGTCGATAGTCATACCCTCTGCAAGGGTAAGTACCATCCAGTTTGAAGTACAAATACTTCAAAAACTTCCTCTGCACATTCTCCACAAGTAATCTGTGCGAAGAGTAAAAAGGGGTCCATACAATAGAGCCATACTCCAATCTGGACCGCACGAAGGTAACGTAAAGCAGTTTAATAGTATCTATATGAAAATGCGCTGAATTTCTAATAACAAATCCCAACATCCTCATGGCAGAAGAGACAGTGTGATTCCTATGTGCGGTAAAAGTCAGAGAGCTATCAAAGTAAACACCTAAGTCTTTGATTGTTGAAGTACGTGATAGTGTGGTACCATTTATTGCATAGTCAAAGGAAATGGGATCCATCTTTCTGGTAAATGTTACGACACAACATTTGTCAGTGTTTAAGTCGAGGTTGTTTGAAACGCACCATACACAAATTTTGTCTAGTTGGTCTTGTAAGTGTAGACAGTCGGCAACTGATGTGATAGATCCAAACAGTTTCAAATCATCAGCAAAGACACACTTGTCACAATGAATCTCATTAATGAGGTCATTGATGAATATTAAAAACAGTAGTGGACCCATATTTGACCCTTGCGGTACTCCAGATGATGCAGTGAACAAATATGACTTGTATCCATTGAAGGTAACGTACTGCATTCTGTTTTGCAGGTATGAAGAAAAGAATATCACCAGTGGAGTGCTAAAACCGAAGATGTGTAGCTTCTGCAGAAGCAACCTGTGATCAATGCGGTCAAATGCCTTTGAGAAGTCGGTATATATTGCATCGACCTGGCCGCATGTATCAAGTGTATCAAAAGCATATTGAGTGAAGCTCACAAGATTTGTGACAGTTGACCTCCTCTCCACAAATCCATGCTGTTCTGTAGCAATGAAGTTCTTAATGAGCGGATAAATTCGGCTATGCAATACCAACTCAAAAACCTTGGCAAAGTTGTTTAGGATACAGATAGGCCGGTAATTATTTATATTACAGGGGGAGCCACTCTTAAATACAGGACAAACCTTCGTACCCTTCCACAAATCAGGGAATGTGGCAGTTGATAATGCCAAGTTAAAGATGACGGTCAGAGGAAAAACCAACACTGAGCTGCAATCGCGCACCAAGAAACTTGGAATACCATCCGGACCCGCCGTCATCTTATTCCTCAATTTCCTCAAAGCTACACCCACCTCAACATCAGTGAAACCACGAATGCTGATATCTGGACAATTGCAAAAGTCAACATCCAAAATATTAGAATTACTGACGCTCGAATAAACTGAGCTAAAGTAAGAAGCAAAACCATTGACAATGTCCTCTGGGTTGTTGTAGGTAGTATTGTTATAATTCATTGATGCAGGTATACGAGATTTGCGATTTTTACTGTGAATAAATGTCCAGAACTTACGAGGATCAGAAGAGATGGAGGCCGCAGCATCAGAGACATGGCCCAGATATGCAGTTCTAATCTGGTCCTTGATCAGAGCCCTTAAGTACCTGTATTGCTCAACAAAGTTGACGCCACCAGTTCTTTTAAAACGCTTGAAGTAATATGCTTTTAATTTGATGTTATGAATAATTTCCGACGTATACCATACCGGATATTGGCGTCTATAGCTTTTATGAGGTGGTACATAAAGGTCCACAATAGAGAGCAATTTCTCATAAAACAGACTGCAAGCAGTGTTCACATCAGCAAGATCTTGTAAAAATGACCAGTCTGTTGATCCAATAGCGCTGTATAAGTTATGGAAATCTGCCCGTCTAAAATTATACGACTTGCAGCCCGGGTTGCTTTTGAAATTGCGGTGAACACGGCCCTCGAATGATACAGAAATTAGTAGAGAGGGGTGGTGTGGATCCTCATTTAGGAGTGGACACAGATTTCTGGACACATCAACCACCACGTTTGACAGAGTTAGATCAAGTAAACGACCATTACAGTTTGTTATTAAATTGTATTGGAAAAAGTTCATATAATCCATAAATTTTTTGGCTGTGAGCGTGTAAGCATCATTAATAAACTGATTGTTGAAATGAGTAATATTGAAATCTCCTAAGATGATTATATTTTTATAATTTATAAGAAATTGCTCATATACCTCGAGAAAGTTCTCGAGATAATCAACAGACACATTGGGAGGCACATAAATTGTAAATATATTGACACTGAATGAACTATTAAATATACATTGCACCCCAACAATATCTATCAAATGAAACAAATTTAATAAATCGCGTAAATTCAATGCGTATGAGTTTATTGTAGTTTTTACTGCCAGTAGCACACCACCACCAGTTGATTTCCCTGTCTCCTCCAATCTTCTGTCGCATCTAAATATATTGTACGATTCCGGAAAGTATTCGTAGGAAGAACAGTCATCCGATAGGCATGTCTCGGTAATACCCAAGACATCATAGTCCTCCGAACAGCAAGATGTAAAGAAATCCAATGACTTGGCACGCATGCTTCGGACATTCTGGTAGTAGCAGCTAAATGTAGACAACCTGTTGGACGATATCAGTTTAACTTCACAATTTTCGGTAACCCATGCACATATTTAATCCCAATATCATTTTCGCCCTCTTCAATTCGCTTTCTAAGTTCTGTCCGAATCGAATTGTAATATTCAATTTGTTTTGGTGTCTTATCACAGAATATTTTGACATTTACATAGGCAGTGTTATTTTTCAAATTCTTTGCTTTCCTCATGATATTATGCACAAAGACTTCTTCAGGTAATTTTACTTTCAATAATCTAGGCCTAGCTCGGTGAGGGTCATATCTTCCCAGTCGGAATGGGGTTATATTGTCAATCGACATGTCTGGGCAAACGTACTTAATTACTTCTGCAACAGATTGCGCCTCGCAATCATCCCGGGCCTTCTTAGTAGTTGCTGTTGATTCAGGGATTCCTTGGATAATAATATTGCATTTTCTTATCCGGCGCTCCTCAACCTCCTGCACCACGTCCTCGAAGTTGAGCCCATTCGATTGTGATCGTGATATAGGAACATACAGTGGAAATTGCATCTTGGAACATTAACTAACACTTTAATAGTCAGTGGTGTAGTTCAAATAACGAAAAAGTTTATTGGTAGATAGGAAGCTACATTAAAAATTGCATTACAGCACAAAAGTTAGTAGCTGAAGAATTGAGGCTATACACATTTATTGCTTGTCTAGATATATTACTCCACACCGGTTATTGTTAGGCATTCTATCCGTAATATCGTTCTCATTGTAAATATCAGAAAGGATAAAAAATGATCTATTTTTAAAAGTTTCAGTACCTTCACTCAGCATCAAGCGATAGAAAGATTATATGAAACATTTTTGGAATTAGAAGAACCACCCAAAAATTACCACTCTCTAATATATACATAAGCTACTTCTTTTACCTTGAATATTGACTATAGCTTCTGATAGTGAACGGCAAGATAATAATGGGGAATAATGCGACTAGACAGGCTCATGTTTTGTCGGCTCTCGAGCAACACCGTGTTGCCTACCGGTTTTCCCGAGAGTCGACAAAATGGTTTTATTTCCGGCTTTCATAATTCAATTTTAGTATCTTGACTTCTTTCTTTCTACTCTTGTTTACAGACATCAAGTTAAAGTGGTGATGATGTATGATATTTTTATTTTCGGTCTGGGCCCAGTGATATCAAACATGGGTAACAGCTTAAATTCTGGCTTCGTACAATTTAATATGTAGTCAATTTAATCTGTTACTATTATATATTAAGACACGTAGGTACTTGTTATATTGAAGAGTTAGTAGATTTAGAATACCTTTGGCAAATAAACATATTACCTCTTGCAACACTTTACTGTCCCTTAATTCGTAGTATACTCAGTATTACTCTTTAAAAACTATCATGGTATTAAAACAACTAACGAACATTAGCCCTCAACGTATAGGTAGATATGGTGAAAGAAAGGTCAGGTAATTGATCTCTGCGGGAATAACGTCATCTGCAGGAGGTCAACGCTTTGCCTTTAATGAATCAGTCTGAACAATGGGATAGATGATTGAATAATAATAATTTATACATAGTTGTTTTGACCACATGCATATGACAAGAATTTCTTCCTGTGTTAATTACATACGTGCATAGTACGAGTATGTTAGGCATTAGTTCTCATCCTACCAACTTCCAACTTAGTGATTTACTTAGATTTACTGCTCCAAATTTTAAAATAGATGCGCTCCCATCATCACTGAAGTTGAGAAAATGTATAGCAGGCTAAAATTCATACACGGAAAAATATTCTACCCTCAAAAATGCAAATTAATAAGTCTATTGTGGAAGAAAGTTTTGAGATTTATAAAGAAAACTGTTAGCATACGCCTGTGGTTAGCATGAAGTTACTGTTCATATTTTTTTCTTTTGCAGACAGCACCTTACATGCGTACGTGCAAACCATCTGTTAGCGCTAATGTAAACTGGACACCATTAAGGTACAATCGATAAATTTGCATTTTATGGAAACAGCGTTGAATATGGGTACTGTTACATACCTAGTTATTTTTTGATGTTAGTATAACGGTGTTTGTAGGCAAGCAATTTCAAGGAAATAGAGGGTTTACATAAAAAATGCTTGTGCAATAAATACACGAAAATTAAATTTTTATTAGTTAAATTGATATAGTAAATCTGAATTAGTATGGGTAAAAATCACTACATTAAAAACGGTGCTACACATCCGACAAGAATACACGTTACAATAAATTTTGTAACGTTCTCTATTTTAAATACATCAAATTGTATTATAAAAGATAATTTGAATATATGGGAACGTATGTTTCATTTAGTAAATATAAACATTTTTTTTGCAATATTAATAAAAGAAAGAACGATTTTTTGAAAACACAAATAAGTGTACTAAATCACGAATAAATTTCTCACTGGAACAATAGAATAATTGTTTTATTGTACTTAACAAATATCATATTCTGTTATCCAACAGTGCCTACATATTGCAGCTCTTTTCTGCATTTCCCTTATTCAACAATAACTACAATATCGACGTTAGGATAGGGGATATACGATGTTGACCAAAAACAGAATTTCAGTTGAACGTAAATGTGTAAGCAAGGACGCAAAATGTTATGCAGTGGTACAGAATGCACACGTCCGAGGAATATATAGTTGACTTTTCCTTTCGTCACTATTATTTCTGTATACGCAGGTACCCCTTGATTATTTGGTACAATAAATACCAGAGGAGTATCTGTAGTATTTATTTAATATCATAAACTAAGATAAATAATAACGAATTGTAGAAAATCACATTATTACCACAAATTTGATTGATAGGACGCTTTACGCGAAATGTTGCAGGTTGTTTTACACCAGCCTCTCAACTTGTTTAGGGTGTCATCATGATTGATTGGCTACCTCGGCCCCAAACGGTAAAACAGAAGTAAGTACTACACTGAGTCCTGACCAAGCTGAAAGATCTATGAAACAACCACTCATGGATACTGCACCAGGGCATTGTGACGGCGCACAATGCAGTCTCTTAGCGGGGAAGAGAACTGTTGTGCTCTACCTGTTTCCAAAACTGAAAAGTGCACATTATAGGGAACATATTTTTAGTGTGTAGAAGAGGTCGGAAAGGGCCGACTTGCTGACCTATAGCTCTGGGTCGGGCAATGGAAAACACGTATGCAGCGGTGTATAGATAGACAAGATGAGTATGTTGAACGGGATTAATAGCTATTTGTAATAAGTTTTTAGCAAATCATATTTTTAAGACCAGGCCCACTATATAATTGTCACACCTCGTGGATAATTATGAAATGAAACATATTTCTCAGTCCGAAAACATTTGAAAATTATAATCTTCTCAATGAACACTGATAATGTTAATTACCTAAATTAAATTATAAAAATGTCGTCTCCAAAGCACTTGATATAATTCATAACCTCTAAAGAATTCCTACCGGTATTGCTTCCGTAGCTTAGTCGTTAAAGCAGGGATCTGGAAAGCTCGGTGTGGGCGTTCGAATCTTGTCCGAGGTGAAATCTTCCAAACAGCCGTAACTTTGGCTTATAATGATTTTTAAATAATGATTAACAACACTTAACGTCCCTTAATTACAACAAGCTATCCATATTTCTGTAAGGATATCCTATTATGTATATAGCTACGCTAAGATAATTATTATATTATTCCTACCTCTGAAATATGTATACACGTCTAATATACCTCTCCAACGTCATTCCACCGAACTAGAATTGTGTGAAAATACAGAAATAAATAGTTTAGTAACATATTCATAATTAAACGGTTTAATTTACCGTGCTCATATGCTCTGGTGGGTTTGTCTCCCCATTAAAACTAACCCATTTTCATAATTCACGCTCACGAGCAATAATGACACGGCTAGAAAATGATATCACTCCGACGGGACTCGCTTTGACTGATTTATCTCTTCGATGCGCTTGGTAAGATAATTTAACATCTGTGCTTTAACCCGATCAGTATGGGCTTGCTCATTCTACTTTTTAAGTTACCCATCGATAAGAAGATTATGATTATATACGGTTCATTCATTCTCAAAATGATTTAACTATTTATGAGGAGGACAAGAATTCCTTGGGGTTCATTGTCAAGCTTTTTATCTATGCAAATTCCATAAATAAAATGAAATGCCGAGAAATTTATTTGTATGCACTAACCCAGTGGTTCCCAAACTGTGCGCCGCGGCGCCCGGGGCGCCGTGACATCTTCACAGGGGCGCCGCGAAATATTGTAAAAGCTTCATAATTAATTGAACCAATCTAACTAAACAAAAACAAAATAAGAAACTAAAAATATCTAGATTAGCAAACCTCATTATTTTTTTTGCCAAGAAGTTAAAAAAACAGAAACAACAACAAAATACATTTTGGAAGACTGCATCTATACTAAAAAACGCTTTACTAGCATCTTACAAGGTGGCTTACAGAATCGCGAAATGTAAGAAGGCTCATACCATCGCAGAAAACTTATTGTTCCGACTGCTGTAAATATGTTGAACATGCCTGGGAAGCTGTTTATAGATGGTAATAGCATTAAAGAAGACCCTCCGTTTTGTAAAAATTACATTGCAGGAGCGGAGGCTCAGGACCTGTTCGAGGTTCTTGATACATTTATATCTGAAAATGATTTGAAATGGCCTAAGTGCGTTGGTGTCTGATCTCCATGTCTGGCTGCTATGGAGGATTACAGGCACATATTCGAAGCAAATCATCAAATGCACTGTGGGTCCATTGTATTCATAGACAAGCGCTTGCGTCAAAGCATCTGAGTCCTGCACTGAATTAGGTGTTAGAATGTGTGGTGAATGTGGTAAATTTTATAAAATCTCGTCTATTGAAAGCACGGTTTTGAAAAAGCTGTGTGAGGATATGGGAGTCGAACACTCGTCTATGTTCTATCGCAGTGCACGTAAAGAGGAAGGATACAGAGATGCAGAAGATTTTGCTGATGACGATTTTTAAAACTAACATATTTATGCGACATTTTTGAAAAGCTGAATTCCCTTAATCTCTCTCTGCATGGTCGGGCGCCATGGAAAATTTTTAATTGAAGAAGGGCGCCGCGACTCGGAAAAGTTTGGGAACCACTGCACTAACCTATACAGTAGCTCGGTCAAAATAAACATTCAACCTAGACAAAACTCCGACAGAGCTAAAAATTTACACAGACCTTTGAATAGTTATTTTAAATAAAATGTGAAAAGTCCCCATCGATCCAGCATGTGCTAAAATTTGTATTCAAGGTCAAAGGTCATGAAAATCAGTTTTTCGCGAATATCTCTTAAACGGTTAGTTTTCTTGTAAAAAATAGTTATTTTCAAATTTATAGAGCATGCGATTTCCGACAAGAAAGGTTCTAACACTTTTTCTGCTACAAACGATCGTTCGCATGTTATGGACATTTTGAAAACTGCAAACTTGGAATTCTCACTAATATGCACTTCTTTCCACACCACCACAGCGGTAGAGTACTTGGCGCATTTTTTTTTACGTGGTATCCCCTGTAGGCATAATCCACGGTCTATGTAGACAATGAAAAAGAGATTGTGCAAGTGATAATGAATAAATAATAATTTTTTATTGATTTGGAAAAAACAGTGTTATGAATCTTCGGATTCAATAAAGTCGTGTGGTGGCCACACCTCTTTTTTTAAATATTTTTCTTAATTGGCAGATCAATCCAAACAATATTTTTCTATGTATTTTAAAATATTTTGTATACATTTTTTCATGAAATATTAACTTTTTGAAATTGCTTTTTTTATGTGGCGTAAAATAAAGTACCTACATATGACTAAATTGAGGGGAAAAGTTGACCAAGTAAGACAACATGAGACGTGGGTATGGTTGTGTATCTGTCTCACTAATATAACGTGATACGATAAGGTGATACAGAGTAGAACAGGGCTGTGTTAGGCTAATGCGCATTGTAAACTACTCAAATCAAGCATCAGTTATATTTTTGTTGAAATTAAAATATCTATTTTAAAATGTATTTTATTCTGTTTGTAATAGCACAAAGGGAATATAATTTCGAAAAAAATTAAATTTGGCATTATTAATTACATTATCGTATTCATCGATAACAAATACAATTTCTTAAAACTAATTTGTTGTAAAAACCGTTGTTGTACTTTTATTGAAATTTCATTCTAATTTTTTTGCCTTCATTACAAAAAATACAATTTTGGAGACAGTTTGATAATATCGTTTAAATTCAAGGGTTTTACGGACAGCCAGCATGTGCACATAAGGATGTCCTATAAATATAGTAGTGACTCACTATTATATTCACTTTCTTTTGTTTCCGTCACTTTACTAGACATGTGGCATAGACATTGAAAACGTCTTTTGTGAAATTACTGTTTTTTTAATGTCTGATTATTAAAGGAAATGAAATAAGTGCATATACGGTTGAAATTTATATATTGTACATTTACCATGTTGACAATATTATTTTATTGTACGTATTAAAAAGGTGTTGAACATAATTTTTGGGATATTTTGCCTAATTTACTCTACTAATATATTCAGTTGTTGATTTAATATAATAATAATAATACACATTGGAGAAGTATGCCTCTCTACGTTAGGTGTCATTCAGTTGGTCAATCATTATTATTTCATAGAGACTTTTAATGAAAAAGTAGTTTTTTATTTGGCGGAAAATATTACATCCATTGTTTCAGTATCTCTTATTGGAGAGTTACTCTCTTTTATATTGACTTCCTCAGTGTGTGTAGTGTGTATATCGTATCTGGACCGAATTCTCATACCATTTACCACTGTCCTTTTTATAACCAATGTTTGATGTCAGTGTACGCGCTTACGTTTATAGATTAGTGCATTGTTGTATCTAAATATAGAGCAATTAAAAGTACTTTGATACGTATAAATATGTCCCACTTAATTGTCTAGCGCTGTAATAAAAATTTCTCTAATAAAATCAAATTAACTATAATAGAAATACTTAAAGATAAACGACATATTAAAATTACTATTTCATAGTCTGATGATTAGTATTAATAAAAGGACTACTACACTTTTATTTATTCACATATCTACTTAAAATTTATTATTGCGGAAAAGCTTTTAATTCAAAGATTGGAACTATTTTGTGCCAAGTATAATAAAATATCTAATTCTGTATTGAAAATAGCTTCAATTTAAAATCAAAATCAAACAGATAAAATAGCAAAGAAAAATATAATAATATAAGAATGTGGCAACGACAACAGGGCCCTCAATACCGATGGTCCGGAAGGAGATATATGTAAATCTGATCAGTCCGAAACAAGGGCTGATGCTGCAAACAGGCTTATTATAATATTTATCTGAGCTTTGTATAGTGTTGTTTTAATAAATAAATTTAATAACTAATATTATAGAATTAAAAGGAAACTAATACTAAACATGAGATAGAATTGAAAAAAATGTCGAAACTGATAGGAATGATCTTGGTTAAAATATTAAAAAATAACTTAAAGTTTGGATGAGCTTTTTGTTCTATATATAATTAAGCGATATTTCTTCCACACAAATTTTTGTAATGTTCGAACAAAACCATATGGCACATTTTATTTTGAGAGAATTATTTAATATTTGTAAGTAACCAAAGATGATCATTTCTTACAAAATAAATTCATAATGAGTGTAATAATAAGAAACAGGCCAGTGATCCTAATCTTTTGTTTAGAGTTTGGCACACTTCCTTTTATTATTCATAGATATATAGAGCTGTAAGAAAACCATTAAGAAAACGAAACTAATAAATCTTGCAGAATAACAAAGTTTCATATTATGGATCAATTTTGAGGATCTCCTCCTCTGGCATGACTGGAAATGCTCAAAGTTATTACTTTCCGGAATGCATACCCATTCTAATAACCCTTTACTCCAGGCATCATTTCCACTGTGTTTTAGATGCATCGTTTTAGTTCCTCAATTTTCTTTATTTCGCTTTTCATTTGTCTCTGTATTTTAAAATTATTAATTAAAAGTAAAACGAGGTTTAGATAAAGCCATCGAAATTAATACCAGGCCAAGGCAGTCGAATCTTATTAAGATTAATATGAGTTTCTGTTAATATATGAATAACTATTTCAAAACCAAACCAGGCAACAGAGGAAAGCTCATAAATCTTAACAACATAATATCAAGCGGAATTGGTTGAATATTGTAGTTGTGGTTAGTTTGGAATAGTTTTTGCTTAGATATATAGCAGTCTAAAGTGACCTTTAAAAAACATTACTTTGCATGAGGCACCGCTAAACATCCTATTAAAGTTCATATAAGAGTTTGTTTTATAATATGAAATTTGTTATGTATATCTTTTAAAGATATTTTAAGCAAAAAAACAGTGTTAAAGCTAGCGACAAAAAGTATTTACTAACGAAACAGATAATATAATTACTTAGTGGATTGAATTTTGAAATTCTTTAGATTGTTATCAAGTTTAAAAAAGGCTATATTGAAAGTATTCATATTACAATACACAATAGAACGTTTGGCACGTAATAACTGCAAGCAATACCGATAATTATGGGATTTTTACGCCGAAGATTTAGAAGGAAACGAGCGTGGAAAAACATCTTAAACTTACGCAGACAAACTTGCTTTAAATGAGTAGCGTTAATATTTCCAATAAGAAAAAAAGGGCTTACCATTTTATTAAATATTGTCGCTGTAACGAATGTGGCGTTCATCTTTGGTTGTCACAGTCATCCTATATTACTGCAATTAAAAGTTTTATTGTTATAATTAGTACTTCTCAGAGATTTCGTGATAATTAGAAGCGTTGAGCACCAGATGTTTCTTTCTACTTTGGAACTATGAACAAATCTTTTAATGTGTTACGTAACACAGTTTGTAAAATACACAACGCCAACTGTTAAAGTAATACTTTTCTTACAAAATTGTTTTTAATAAGCAATCTTGACGTCTACATCCGTTTAAACATTATAATCATCATATAAAGCTTTAACATAACGGGTAATCAAATATATTATTAGACTGTATAATAGATGCATGTTTGTAATATATTGTAATTGAACCTATATCTTACTTAGTGTTTTGGAGATGTTCATTATAATTGCAAAAAAGCCCCGTTCTTTTAAGAACATCACCTAGGAATCTAATAAGAAGGCTGATGACTTGAGAGTGGGATAAACAATTGACAAAATTAAAGAAAACAAGAAAATGGGTGTGCTTAAAACCACACAGCAGAAGTGTAAACTTCATCAAGGCGAGGTTAATAATACGAAATACACGCGTATAATATTCAGTAACGTATTATGCGACTGATGCGTCATGCTCTCCCATGTAACGGTCGGTTGGACGTATGTATATATATAAATAGACGATATGAATACTCGCTTACGATCCCCGCGCTTGGTCTAATGGTTAAGTGCCGGCCTCTCACCCAGGCGGCTCCGGTTCATATCTGCTCTGGGACATGAATTTATTTATTCCTTTATATTTCAATTTAATTGAAATTAAATACCTCTATATGATATATTTATCTTGCTCCCTTAGTCGACTCGAGCCGACATTACCCGAACGAGCGTTACATATCCGCGCGTGACGGTCAGTCTTGTTCAGTGCCTACAATCAGCGCAACGCGCCCAAAGAAGTTTACACTTCAAAAATTCTTCTTTTATTTTACATCTGCGAAGCACATCCTTATGTGCAGAATTTGAGTTCTATAGAATTGTGTTTACCTACAAACAACGTCAGTGCCTCAGACCATGGATCAGGGGTTCATTAAGTCTTTAAAAACTTATTTTCGAAAATCTCTAGTCCTGAAGATGATGGAAAATGACAAAAAATTCAAATGATTATTAATCTCGTAGAAGCCGTAAATATGGTGTCTAAAGCGCGGGCCAGGATTTTAAAGATGTCGCTTTTATATCACATAACGGGGAACATTCTGAGGAAGTTCGAAGAAGAAGCTGACTTGCCTGTGACAGAATGGGTACAGATCATCCAAACTATGGAAAACTTATTTTCTCAAGAGTTTTATAAGTTCATCAATATGGACGAAAATGTGGAAATATGCGGTGAATTAACAGATGAAAACATATTGAACAATGTGCGAAAAGTACCATTGGAGGAAAGTCAAGACGACGACGATGATAACAATGAGGGAAAATTACACCCTCCAATATTTCAAGCATTATCTATCTTGAGAGATTTTATCACTTTTAATTATTTGATAAGGACTTTACTAGAAAATGTTGTGAGAAAGAAGTTTACAAAAGTATGAAACAAACCAAAATAACTGATTATTTTAAAATGTTATATGCATGTATGTGTATATATTTTTTTTAAACGAATAAATGTTTATTGTTTTCTATCTATGTATGTTTATTTAAAAATTACTTATTATGTCTTCATTTTGAAAATTCTACTTCTGTTGTGACGAGATATAGTGTCTGATCGGATATAACGTCCATATTTGACCGGTCTCTTGGCGAGCGCTATATCCGACTTTCTGTATACATATATCTCAACACAATATTTGAAGAAATGTACTTGACTTACTAGTAGTTATAGTTATCAAGAAATCTTCAATCATACTACTAAACTCATATCATAGTTCATTTTTATTTTCTTATAATTAACAATCACTAAAGCAACATAATTAAATACTAAACTGTAAAATTAATATTTTAAAGAGAATTTGGATATATGTATTTACAGTGCAATAAAAAAATGTTAGCTTCTTGAAAAATTTTTAATCAAAATTACTTATTTTCCTTTTGTATTTATGGTTAGTTAACATTCTTGTACGGAGATATGTAAGTGCTTTATATTTTAGATTTCATGGTCTCACCATGAATGATGGCCAATGATCCACAGACAATTTCTTATATATGACATATTATGTTATGTTGTAAATCCCGCAGACCGTTAGGAATATCAGCGTTATCCCCTTCAATTATTAATAAAGTTACTGTTATAACAAGATTTTTGTTCATACTTTGTCATGCTCTGACGTATATAAACTGAACGCACAGATTAATGAACTAATCTTAAAATACGTGTAGAAAATTCAGATTAAGAACGCCGTTTTGCACGCAACTTATAAAGTCAGTTTTAAAATACATACTTGCGTTTCCCGTGTGATGATTAAGCTTTTTAACACGCATCTCATTCGCATTATTTTTTGTCTCGTTGTAATGTAAATAAATAAGTATAATATGTAACTGTGATGCAGTTGTTCATTTTACAAATATGTATAATTATACAGTGATCGCCATTGAAATATGCACAAAACAGGGATAAAATTGATTATAAAAAAATATTTTCTGAAAGAAGGGTTTTTTTATCACTTTTTAGTAAAATTTGATTAACATTTTAAACCAACCATACGCAAATCATTTCTAACTAGTTACTTAATATAATGCTTAATATAATTTAAGTGGCTAAAAGATTCGAAACATCAATCTCCGCTTTAGTGCGATTGGTAGCACGTAAAGTACTTACGTTTTACAAACCGCAGGGCGCAAGCCTGGAGACGTATGATCGAATTATACCGCGGATTAAATTTTTATAATTTTTTTTTTAAATTAACAAAGTCAGTGGGAAGATTACGATTTTCTTACGAACTGAAAAAAATTTTCGTTTGTTGAAATACATAGTCCTCAACCAATGCGCAAATCCTTTGTAACATCTATTGCTTAATGCAATTTAGGATATGAAAAAGATCCGTTCATAAATCTTTTCACTGGCGTAATTAGTAGCACGCATTTAATTTGGCCAATTAGCAGTATGAGTTGAATTTGCCGTGTGGTGTTCAATAACCGGAATATTCTAGTCAGTTGATATTCAAGAATTTGAATTCATAAAAACGTTTTAGGCAAGTGATGATAATTGCTGAAGCTTTAGAAAAAAATTATGCAATGATGTTGAAGTAGTACTTCAGTTTGAAAAAAAGCTATTTTGCGTTTTCCATACCGAAATATATAAAAACAGCCCATAACTATCACTGCATTAACAGTGCCGACTCTGGTATATTTTCGTAGGTAGTTTGAATTTTGAATGTCAAAATTATTTGAAGATAGATATCTGCTTACTCTGAAAACATGTGCATTAATTAGCACTTGCTTAATAACTTTAAGAATTTTAATTTGACTTGGTATAATAAAATTTGATTTATATATAATTGAATGTCTCTAATTCACTATTATTCACCTAAATAATGCAGAAATATAAATTATGCAGATTTGATTGAACGTCAATTATTGATATAAGTAGGTTTAAATTCGTGAAGTACATACATGTTTTTTGACCTACCGTGGGTTACTTATAATTTCATCTCTATGCTAAATTAATTAGAAATCAGTAAACCTAAACAGAAGTTTAAGCTGTACACAAATATCTGATACTGGCTTCTAATGGAGTACATATTTTTTAGGTAATTACAAACATTATTGCATTATTCATTTATTTTCAGATTCTCTTTTACATTCTCCCCTTACGTCACACCAATTGGGACACGATGGTATATGTCAAGATCCAAGATTGCTCAATTTAGAAAAGCAGCTAAACATAGAGCTCAAAGTCAAACAGGGTGCCGAGAACATTATGCAGACAATAAACGGCAAATCTCACAGGGACAAGAAGCTCATGGCGGAAGCCCAACAAATGTACCTAGATGCCAAGGCTAAAATAGAATTTCTCAAAATGCGAATATTGAAAGTAAGTAGTACATTATTGTTTGCTAAAATGGAATATTAAAGTGTGTTGTTCATCGGTACAGGTAAAAAATGACATTAATAACAAACATCATGGGTCTATGCATGACTTGGCTAACGGTGATGTCAGTAATTGCGAGTTGGAAACACCTTTAGAAGATAGAATAGAAGATATCAGACATAAACTTAAAATTGAATTGGCTGTTGTTGATGGCGCCAAGAATGTAATTAAATTAATGCAGAGAGGTGACAAAATTGATAAGAAAGCCCTTCAAGAAGTAAGTATACATTATTTTATATTATTCTGTGAGAGATGGAAGTACTAATATTTTCATTCGATACGCTCGCGATGCTGGGCTACGTCCTTGACATCAGTTCTTTCTGGTGGCACATCATCTTCGATGATCATATCACCACTTACTTCACCTAACGACATAATGCTTTCATTCAGCAGGCGGATCGAGAACTGATCCCGCTCCAACCGTTCACTTCACAACAGTTGAGTGTTCGCTGGACAGGACCGCTCACCTTTATGTCATCGTCTGTCATCTGATACTTTTCATTGCTGCCATATGTTAAAATTATAGATATTAAACCGAATAAACAATAATAATAAATTGTTTTTCTGCATTAAGGTTTGACGTAGTTTTTAGTGGAAGGGCTGATTTTTCCAACCCCGAATAAAATACTGAGTGAACTCCAATATTATAATACATTTATTACTGCACAATACCATTAATTTGCTGTATCTTACTTTTCTAGTAACTTTCTTCAGAAGTATGTATTAGGTTGGTCTTGGAATGAATCAATGGCGCATGCGTACAGAATACGCTCACCAAGTGAGCATAGAATTTTTCCGCTCACAAAAATGGCGACCGCTCCTGAACATGTTCAGAGTGAGCGCTCGTCTACTGGCCATGATCACTGAACTGTTGCGCAACTGTTGTGTCTGCTGAATGAAAGCATTGTGTTTTTTAAAAAATCATTATTACCCAAAATTTGTTGCATATCGACCAATATTTCAAATGTAGTTCCTTGAAAAATGGTATTGCCTTTTATTATAATTTGCGAATTTATGCATGTTAGAATTTTCCATATAGACATTTAATAAACACCTGCTACTATAGAAATCAGAATTAGAATATAGTGCTGTTTTCCGAAAGATGGTACAAGTAATCGCATACCATATCCCGCCAAATCATCATTGCATATCATTACATATAGTATGTATACCTACTTAGTACAAGGATAATGTATCTTTAAAAAAATGATATTTATTCATTCTCGCAAATCCCATTAAAATAAAATACATTTTAAATACGAGAAGGATATTGAAGAACAACTAAAGGATTTTTTTTCTAACAAAGTAGGTGCTTCAATGTTATCATGCAATGCATCATAAAGTAACACTAATATTTGAGATGATAGGTAGATGAGGGTACGCCTGATGTATTTTCTTTACAATTTAATTTAATATATACCAGAATTTATGCATTAAGAAATGGAATACATCTCTCTTTATTTAATGTTCAAATTTGAGACTGTTAACCAGGCATACTTTCCGTCGCCTGTCTGAGGATGCATTGCTTCATTCAATCAGCTGCTTACAACTCTGTGATTTGAGAAAAAGCTGATGCCATCGATGGTCGCTGAAATAAAATTGTGTAATTTCTTTTCTATAAATTTAAATTATACTGCTATCATAGTCACTGGACGATGGAATATTTACATAAAATGAAATTGACGGAAAAAGTGACTAAGTTATATTGAATTTTAGGTTGTTTAAATATTTGACTTTACGATTAGTACACGAGAAATTACGTGTTCAATGTTTACTAAATATTTTTATCAATTATTTTCTAAGAATGAGTCTTTAAATTATAATTTAGTTATTGATAGTATTTAATAGATGTTTAGCACAAAAATGCAAATATAATATAACAGTTATACTTTAAATATGACTGGTGCGTTATAGAAGTATTTATACATATTTACCCAAATACATTTGTTAGTTACACTGTTTTAATTGCAAGACATTACTCTATACTTAGAGCGTCCTCTACTACATTTACACAGAACTTGTAGTTGTAAGGAAAGTTTGTATAGGTGGCACAAGAATTAAGACACTTTAAATATAGAGCACAGATGTTAAACACTTCCTTATTTTCCTAGAAATTAGTATATAAACGAAAACATAAATTGGATACACTTTTTCCGAGTTTATTTTTCTTCAACTTATTTATGATTATTACTCTTGCAGATTTGAATATACATTCGCTCCTTTTAAAAATAAATATTTTATATTCTTCCATATTTCAACAATGATTTAAAGGTAAATGTATACAATTCAATATCGTATTTTTTAAATTACCAAGTTTATAACATTCTGGACAAACTACGTTTTGGCTTCATTTCTGGTGTATGTAATTAATTTGATGTAATATGAACCTGATTTAACAAGGATTTATATTTGATAGCCACGTGTCGTAATATGTATAAAACATTTGTCTACGTTATAATTGGGTAATAACCAAACACATGGAATTTAGTTACAGCGTCCCACGCGAGGTGTCGTTAAAATTACTTGAATGTCTAATATATTGGTTCTATATTTTTCAGATTTAAAAAATTGACATACCTACGTATACATTAATCATTTCCTGATGTTGTATACAGCACAAATTAACATAATCATTTATATATTTTGCATTTGAGTGACTCAATTTTGTCTTCCTTCATGTAACAACAAGCACTAAGAAAATTATATTATAATCTTTATAAATAATACTGCCGACGTTTCGTGCACTCTCCTGAGAAATAGTTTCAGGATTTCTTATAGAACAAAGTGTTTCGGGTTGTCATAGTTGTAGAATAATCCTTGAAGATGTCCCTTAGGATAGTGATGGAAACGTCGGCAGTAGAAAGCAGAAACGATGACGCGGTTTCAATCCAGAATCTAAGGAGTTATAATACACTGAATACAATCTCAATAATTTTCAAATCAATGGCTTTTATTTGCTAAAGTAGATAGTCTCCAGGAAAGAGGTCTCTAAAACACGATACCATATATTTTACATTAGTTTGGCATTCTAAGTTATTTGCTTTAGGCTTTTTAACAATTTATTTGGCAAACATGTTGTATAATTAATGTGCATACTATAATTCATACATGTTTTAATTTGCAAGATATTTACATTGAAAATAGTAGGATTTTCTATTAGATTCAATGACATTTCATATTACTATTTAAAGTTTATCATTAATAGAAGAACAGCATTTACCAAACCAAATATCTGTGTAGATTGAAACAGTCTTGTAGCGGTAGTTAATACAATACAATACAACTTCTAACTTTGGTGTGGCTCCAGTTCGATGCAGGCTTTCGAAAATAGAGTAGCCGAACATCATGTTTTGAGATCATTCGTGTTAATGGTCAATTATTACTTACAGTTGGTGCTTAAACCTTATCATATTACCAGCCTGTCTAATGTGTTATTCAAATCCAGTTTACTGCAAAACAAGCTTTTGTGCACTACTTATTGAGATGGCTGGTAAACTATCAGAGTTTCATCGAAGTTTTCTGGAGTTCTACAAGGCGTCAATTTCGGACCATTACTATTTATGTTATATACTAATGTCCAGCCGTTGCATATGATAATTTGAATATGTGTGTATATTTCAGTTAAATATCCAAATGATCTAGCGTTTCTGCAATACAGTCTGAAAATCAAAATGGTTTCAGGATTGTTATTTAGAACTAAAATTCAACAAATGCTTGCCATAACGGGTTAGTCCACTGCTTTCTTTGTAACTTGCTTTTGAGGTGTCCCGGTAAGCTGTCAAAAATTTCATGATATAATTTGTAATATTCACAGTTATATCTGAATATTAAAATTTCAGCATATAAGTGACCTGTTTTTTTGTGAAATATAAATGTAATTAATATAATATCAAAACTGGTCTCCCAGTTGTCGTTTTGAAATATTCAGCCGAGCGTCATTTCATTTTTAATCTACTTGGTAATATAACTTCGAACATTTGATTTTAGTGCTATTTTTACATAGATCAATAATAACTGTAATATGCATTCTGCCGGTTTGTAGAACCAGGTATTTACTCGAACCATTTTCATTTACCACACACATATTAGCAATTTGGCGTATGATTTACATTCGGCTGCTCTAGGCCAAAATACAGTATCCAACATTGTATTGTGAAAATGATTTTAACATGGTATATGTGCTGTGCACTTCCGCATCTTTTAATCTTACCAGTATTGTTATGCAATAGAAAGCTAAACTATTTCCAATAGAATTTCACTTAATGGGTTTTGACTTGCATTGTACGTATAAATAATTCGTTTGTAAGGACTCTGTGAATTATTGATTAAGCAATCCTGAACTGATTATTATTATTATTATTATTAAAGCATTATCGAACTAAATTAATTAACTAACCAACTAATTGATGATATTAGAACTGGTTGTAAGACATTATGTGTGAATTTAAGTATGGTAGAATAACTGTTTTCATTAACATAGTTCTGCCTTATCAGGACCTAAAATAATTCTAATTTCTAATGTGCTTATTTGTTATTAGAGGTTCTTGAAAAAGGAGTATTGTTATTGTGAACCACAGTTATTTATTTTAGTTGCAGTAATTAATATAAAAACTTTAGTTGTATAAGAAACTGTATTTCAATCTGTATAGCCAGCCATGTGCTAAATTTGTCGTATTTTAAATGTTAACCATTCTAAACATCACATTATATATTGAAAATATCTTTAAATAACCGAAATCTGTTACAGATTCCCATGTTTTTAGTAAATGTATTGAATACGTTTGTTATTCTAAAATTTAGAAGTATATCTATGTAAACATTTAACATTTAAAGGGTTTATTTAAATTCGCTTTTAAATATTACGCTCTCTAAATAAAGAGCCTCGGTAATTTAACTACCACCCACATGCAAAATGCCACCTACGCCCATTTGAGTGGTAATCAGAGCAAACTTTGTTGAACTAATGGTAATGTAGTTCCTGGAAGATTAAAACAAAGTCAGCCGCAAACTGTTTAAATAATTAATGAATTATTCACGTTTGTAAATTTTAACTTTTTAATATGCGTTATTGTTTAAAATATATATATTTAAAATATGTTTATTTATGACAAAGAGCAATGAACTGGGAAGATATTGATTCATTGCAGAAATTTCTATTGGTACAATAATTTTATTTACTAATTTGTATTTTGAATCATGAGGATATCCAGATAATACACTTTCATGAAATTCGTAATAAATAAATATTAATATTTCCTGCACCAACCAACAATGACCTGTTATTGAGTGATCCCAGGCTTTTGTTAACACATTTGCCCACAAACTCTTGTATATACATTCCTGGTACTAACAATATTATAATCATCAACTATTCTAATTATGTTTCATGTTTTGTACAATGCGTGGGGATGAACTTTTATAGAATCACGGCACCCTTTCCTGGGGATTTTATACTTGGCGATTGCTTAATATCGAATTTTCTTGTACGAGGCTCTGAATATGTGCTTGCTACACCCTTATCCATAATAATGAAACTATCCACAGTTGTACAATTTATTAGTCAAGAACTAGAGGACCAGTGATAATATTTATACTGGCTTCAGTAGTACGTTTAGTACACGTTTGCCATGTTTTCTACTACGTCATCGATGATTTTTTGGCAATGAACCCGAGCTGCCAAAGTATATAACATTCTCTCGTTCATTATTTTTTGTTTGTATGTTTATATCTTCATTTGTCATATTAGGGCCGATTATGCCTTTATGAGGAAAGATATTTCGAAGCGGTTTTTTTCATGTG
Source organism: Amphimallon solstitiale (assembly GCA_963170755.1). Taxonomy (NCBI): domain Eukaryota; kingdom Metazoa; phylum Arthropoda; class Insecta; order Coleoptera; family Scarabaeidae; genus Amphimallon; species Amphimallon solstitiale. The sequence continues at coordinate 37,497,333 of OY720675.1, forward strand.
ATACCTGTTCATTAGGAGCACATTTTAAAAATATTTTGTATTATACAGAGTGTTCCATAACTTGGTGGCTAACCATAGTTATAGTTTTTTAAATGTAACACCCTATGTATTATTGCATTTTTGAATTCCCCGTATAATTTTTAGTCAAAAAGTTATAAGATAGTATAGGCCTAAAGTCTAAAATTTTTGACTTATTCCCATTTTCCTGAAAAATTCAATGTTTGTATAAAATTATATTTTTCGAAAACGACGTATTAGATGAACCAAATTTTTTTACAGTATTGTTTACAATAAGAGGTCCTAATAGAAGCATGTTCTATTTTTTTAGTTACTCACTGCATGTGCAGGAAACTGGATTAAAATTAAATGACACGTTTTTGTATAAAAGTCAATTTTTTAAATGGAACAGCCTGTATATCAGTTCATTTTTGAATTGTTTATTAAATTTCATGTCAGAAACGTGTAAGACGTTAATACTTTAAAAGTGACTATTACAGAGTTATTGTCGTTTTTTGATATGCTTTTGTTAGTTTTTGCAAAAAAGTCAATTTTTTCGAATGGAACACCCTGTATATTATTTAATTTTTGAATTTCTTATTAAATTTCACATCAAAAACATCTAAGACGTTAATACTTTAAAAGTGACTATTACTGAGCTATTGTCTCTTTTTAATATAATTTTGTCAGTTTTGTGGTTTAATTAATATAGTATAGTACTGACAAAATTATATCAAAAAGAGACAATAGCTCAGTAATAGTCACTTTTATAGTATTAACGTCTGACATGTTTTTGATGTGAAATTTAATAAGAAATTCAAAAATAAAATAATATACAGGGTGTTCCATTTGAAAAAATTGACTTTTGCAAAAACTAACAAAAGCATATCAAAAAACGACAATAACTCTGTAATAGTCACTTTTAAAGTATTAACGTTTTATATGTTTCTGACATGAAATTTAATAAACAATTCAAAAATGAACTGATATACAGGTTGTTCCATTTAAAAAAATTGACTTTTATACAAAAACGTGTCTTCTAATTTTAATCCAGTTTCCTGCACATGCAGTTACTAACTGTAAAAAAATAAAACATGCTTCTATTAGGACCTCTCATTGTAAACAATACTGCAAAAAATTTTGTCCATCTAATACGTCGTTTTCGGGAAATATAATTTTATACAAACATTGAATTTTTCAGAAAAATGGGAATAAGTCAAAAACTTTACACTTTAGGTCTATACTATCTTATAGCTTTTTGACTAAAAATTATACGGGGAATTCAAAAATGCAATAATATATAGGGTGTTCCATTTAAAAAACTATAACTATGGTTAGCCACCAAGTTATGGAACACTCTGTATAATACAAAATATTTTTAAAATGTGCCCCTAATGAACAGCTACTACAAGAAAAAAAAACGCTTCGAAATATCTTTACTCGTAAAGGCACAATCGGCCTTATCCGCGTATTTGACTCACCCTGTATATGTAAGTATAAGAAAATCGTTTGGTGCCCACACCTCCTTGAGATCTGATTAGATTTTCATTAACTCGGCAGACCGGGAGTAGTAGTTTACTTCATTGAAAAAATCGAATTTTACCAATATTTCGTCAACTACTAAGTTCAAACAATTTTATAAAGAACTCAAAATTGAATTTCAGAAGAATTTTATGAAAAAAGTTTTTCGAAATACCTACTGGAAGTAGGTCTTTTATCGAAAATCTGTTCTTGGGAATATCTCGCAGGTCATACTTTCTAAGGTATAAAAGCATTTAAAGCTTGATTTTCAATACTTTGTGTATTAAAAAAATTCAAAATTCTGACCGGAATTAAGAGTTTTACTCTTATCGAATAGGGATTTCTTGCAAATATCTCTTAAATTGTGCATTCTATAGAGATTTAGAGAATAGAAGTACTTAGAATAGAATTTTGAATTTTCGATTAAAAAGAATATCTCAAAATTCGGACCTGAAATAACACACTTACAGGTTTAAGAAGATAAAAGTATTTAAAACTTAATTTAGAACAACTTTTGTATAATTTGAAACGCATTAACTATAGGAAGGTCTTGTGGTGGCCACATCTTTTTTTTTTTGTTTTATTGGGTAAGGGGTAATTTATATATGTGCATATGGTGCCAGGGACTAAAGTATTTATCTATCTACACAAATATCTTGTACTCATGTAGTTATGATGTGATCTCTTCCTACCATGATGATACTCGTTAAATTACATGACCACGAAGTACTTAGAATAGAATTTTGAATTTTCGATTAAAAAGAATATCTCAAAATTCGGACCTGAAATAACACACTTACAGGTTTAAGAAGATAAAAGTATTTAAAACTTAATTTAGAACAACTTTTGTATAATTTGAAACGCACTAACTATAGGAAGGTCTTGTGGTGGCCACATCTTTTTTTTTTTGTTTTATTGGGTAAGAGGTAATTTATATATGTGCATATGGTGCCAAGGATTAAAGTATTTATCTATCTACACAAATATCTTGTACTCATGTAGTTATGATGTGATCTCTTCCTACCATGATGATACTCGTTATATTGGAAATAAATATGAATATATTCTTCTCAAGAATTTGTTGAATATATTACAACACCATTTCAAAAATATGTTTTAAATATGTAAAAGTGTTTTTGAATGTAATTTCATTTAAAATTTATAGTACAAATGATTGTATACATTAATGATTAATTACTGTAAACGGTTGCACTATTTATTATATCAAACTCGTAACGTTTCTCCTTTCAGCAACCAGATTGATTGTGGATAATGTGTATTGAATGTGACCAAACGAGAGTCGAATGAACATTATCCTCAATTACAAATGTTTAACATAATTTGAGAATTTATGGCGTGAAAATAGAAAATTCTGCAATGACTATGATAAAACGCCAAAAGGTATCTATGTTTACAAGACCAATTCAATTTATACATGCATAGTGATCAAAAGAAAAAACTTTTGCATCATGGTAGTTGTTTCAGTTCTTATTTAAATCACTGGAATACAATTATTTTCTATATGTTGCCCAAACTTCAAGTTTTTGAACGGAGCAGGATCAGATGGACGTTTTGAGACAAGTGCGTTGAACTTTCAGTATACAGCAATATAGTATATAAAATACATATGCGTCCCTATGTTAAAGAAGTTGGAAATTTATGCAGATATAAATATCGGTGGGTAATATATTACTTACTTTTGCTTTGAAACAACCATCCAATGTAACTACAAAAATTGTTACATGGAACTCCGTTTTTGCCTAAAGTAATGTATTTATGAAAAGAGCGTGGGTATATCTGCGCACTTTTCTAACGTACGTACGCATCTGTAGAATTTCCAATAAATTTACTATTTCATCCATTATTGTCGAATTGAAATGAATATTATTAATTTTATAGCAAAAAATTAGATATTTACTCAACTAATATACCTACAAATGTTCATGGTTATGCGCAAAAGGAAGTTATATTTTTCTTCCAAAACAGCTTTTTTGTTTAATTAACGTTTTTATCGCTTGATTGTTACTCCACCTTTCAGTTAAAACCACATCTAGGACCAAGTTATTTCGGTAATCGTTTTACAGGTGCTCTCTAACGTTTGCCGCGTCCATTCCATTTTTCGCTTTAATTTAAGAAATCTGTTCTAATTTTGCGGCATCGAAACAAACGAACGGCGTATAGAAATAGTCGCGCCTTGCCAACTTACTGCTCTCGCAACGTTTTCGAAACGCCACGACGCAAGCAGCGTCCACGACGTCGACCAGTATCTTTCGCAGAAGCGTCGCGCTCGCATATATAACTTTATTATTAAAACAATCATAAGTTTGTTTACAACGACATTCCAAATAATAACTCACGGAAGCGACTACGTGGCGTGTTCCTTTCCGCATTTTATGCATTTGTGATCTCGGTATTTGGTGTTTTTCACGAAAAATCGGTACACCCGAAAATAGAGACCAGATTTTGTACGTGTCTTGTGTTGTTAGTGGTGGTGACGTAACATTCTCGATTTAGTATCTACATCTCGAGGATGTAAATAAAATGTACGGTAGATCTGATTCCCAGCAGCAGTGGACTGTCCACGCAGAATTTACTATTAAACATGATGGTTTGGAAAACCCTTCGACTCTACCAAAAACACACACTGAACGCGATGAAAATGGAGTTCATATGGTGTACAGTTGGACTTCACAACCCACAGCTACAAGTACAACAAATACGACTGATTCACAATCATCTAGAACCGACAGATCTTCGACGTCGAGTGTATCCGACGTGAAAGATCCTCAATTACCGTATGGTTTTCAAAAAGGCAATTTGGTTTTCACATCTACGCCTCCAGCAAAGCAGTTTCCCGATATAAGGAAAACTCATTTACAAGATTCGTCTGGTTATAGCAGTGATTTGCTATCACCTAATTCAGGCAGTTTACCGTACAGACCCGCACAGCAACCGTACAACAGACGCTGCAAAAGTACCTGTAGCATTGTCTTATCTGCTGATTTTGATCAGAAAGCAGAAGAGAATCCAGATGCACAATCGCAATGCGGCCGAACGCGTAGTTTACGTTGCCAAACGCCTACTGCGAAATCAGAAAGGAAAGATTTTTATGGCTGTGGTGATCCGTGGTGTTATCACGCTTGTGGCGAGGAGTACTGCCGATTTCCACCTGTACAAGAAATCGATGAATATGGTTCCACGACAAGTTCGAAACGACCGTCAAGAGCAAGCACTTTTACCGTACGCCAGTCGGACAGATCGAAAAGTTCACCGTCAAAACTAGACACCAAAAAAGACGCGAGCGTGCAAACTTACGAGATGATTGATAAATGCACGTCGCCTTTCTTAAGAACCGACAGCTTCGATCGTAAATCGATCGATAGTGAAGTCAGGTTAAAGAGAGAAAGGAACATGAAGAAGAAAATCAACTCGTACGAATCGAGAAGGAAAACAGAACCGATTCATCAACGACAACATTCTCCATCTTCTTTCACTCCAGATAGCCTCGACAGCCAACAGGTAGCGCGTTTATTTTCGCGTTCTATACGCGTTAATTTTATAACGAAAGCCTTGGTTTTATATTTAGAGTTGTGTTGGATGTTTTTTCTTTTTTGCAATGTATTAAGGGTTATACTTAACCACTGTAAGATGTATAAATTATTCTATTGAATACTTTCCAAAGCATAATTTATGAGACGTTAAGGACTTTAGACAACGCGTTTTATGTACATTTGTCAAATTCTATTGTTTTTCGTGACATTAAATGGCTATGATCAACTACATTTTCGGATGAATAGCTAAGGTGACATTGTTGCGTGTAGTTTATTGGTTGTTTTGTTAGAACGTTAATTAACTTTAAACAAATTTGTTATGTATAGATTTTGACATTCAAAAAGAGAAATCTGAAAGATCAAAGGCGAGCTTTATATCTGAGTTTTATTTACTAACTAAGGTAAACTTAAAGCCCAATTATTGAAATTACTTGATGCAAAAACTTTAATCAAAGTCTTGTTTTTCTAAAGTATCTCCAATTGTAGTACATCTTTGTAAATATCATCATTTATTTGCAATTAAATTTATATTCTCTCTTTTATATTGCGTCTAAAATTTTTTATCCTAAAATATTTTGAATTACACACAGAAAAGTACACAATTTCTGTGATAATAGGTTTTTTAATCGTTTGATTCTATATCTTTTACGCAATTCATGGACTTTGTAGAAATAATGGGTGTATTTAATCTATTTACCAATAATGGGGCCATTAATATTTTAGCGAATTTTAGATTTTACAATTTCTGTTTTTGCTTGAATGAATGAAAACATAATTGTAATGATTTTGAAAATTATCTGGATAAACGAATCAGCTTTAACACAGTATGAATTTAAAATGACAGGTTATTAATTCTATTTCATCATATTGGCAAGATTATAGTTGCCTGTATGTATTATTATAAAATGATGTTAGTTTTGTAAATTAAGTAAATTGCCGCGACTCTGGTGGTAGAATAAATAGAGAAGGCCAGGTGCCAGTTTCCTAATATGAAAATTTATAAATGGCGATGTGTAAATCAATTGAATTTACCCATTGCTACTGTTTTTAATAGTCTCTAATGGAAATATTTGACTGGTTGAATATTTTGCGTACTATCGAAATTAACCAATAACATACCATGTTCATCCATATTTCTACATTACAGTCTTCATTTTCCTTTTATGAATTAGGTCGAGAGATATCTCGAAGCACACTTTAAAAAAAAACAATCACAAAATTTATAGTTTTTTGAAGTAACTGTACTTCTACCTCCAATACTTATCCATTTTAAAAGACGTTCAGTTATATATATAAACAGAAGATTTGATGCATATTGTTTCCTTGATTTGATGGTACGTTGGGTGTTATTTTAGTGTAATTTATTTTAGTGTAATTTAGGATGGTTTTTTCGGTTTTATAATAAATTTGAATATGAAAACTTATTAGAAAATAGTTTAGGAAAGCACGATATTAAACAATATTGGTGCAGTGTCTTGCATACTTTCTTCTTCACTCTGAGTGATAGCTTTCTATTGTTTGCTATACTCCTTAGCGAATATAGAGAACAACATCTTAAGTCGTCGCATCACACACTCTGGCGTACTAATGACTGACTCTTTAATTGTCAGAGCTTCTGTTCTGTAATTGGCCTAAAGCTGTTTGAGGATTTTAGGGAATAAATTATTATTATGAAACTAGTTGATAATGATGATGATGTTCAGTAAAATTTGAATATCCAAAATAATGATCTCTATAACTTAAATCGGTCTTACGTTCGATTTTTTTTCTGTACTGTATTTTCGTATAAGCGGATTTTTTAATCTATAGAAGAAACTCCGATATCAAAAACTACAGTTATTGTGCAATTCTATTGATAAAATTCAAATTGTTTTATCTACCCTCTGCGTTAACATCTGATAGCAAGTGAAATAAATATAAGCTACGTTGAGTTACATTTTACTTAAACAATAGTAATACTTCATATATTCTGTCAGTGTGGTTGTAAGACTTACTTTACGTCGTTTGTTGTACATCTAGGAAAGTTTGATAATAGTCATTGTTGCAAGTCGAAATAACAGAAAACTCAAAGGAAATTATGAATAGAGGCAAAAACCAAGGTGGACCACAGAAACTAATTTATCTGTGGTTTTACAATTTGCAAAAGGAATACTGGAGTCAGTTCATATATTAACATGTTGTAAGAGGGACGTCTAGTTTAACTATTTCCATTCTTATCAAGTCAAGTTTGAAGGTATGACAGCAAACCATTTTGTTGTTAACTTTTTTAATTTTGAAATTCCAAATATTAGTTTTGGAGCTGTGGTCTAAAGCTTTCATTGAAATAGTATTTACAAATTTCACCAAAAAGTAAAAATAAGAGTATCCAGTGATTATTAAAAACATCTTTTTTTTAAATCTTTAAGAGACACTTTTAGAATATATATTTCTGAAACATTACTGCTAAAATGCATAAATTTGAAATTAAAAAAATAATGTATCAATAATTTTATAGTTTCAAGGATGACGAATTTTTGTAAAACTTCGATTATTAAATGTACCAGTAGGATGAATACATTTTGAAGTAATAAAAAATAATATCGTTTGCATTTTAATAATAAGGAGCAATCCGAGTAAAAACATTTATTAGTATTTTTCTCCATTAAATCTAAAAATAGGAGGTTTGAAAAGATTTGAGTTAATGTAATAACTAAATACGAGTTCTTAATTTCGAAAGATAACATGGTAGGTATGTCCTGTACGGACTGTCGTAGCTCTACACGCATAGGACATTGAACTACTAGTCTGAAAATATCAGATTCGATCCCAAATTCGTCGTTCACTACACCTTGGAGGTCCACATGATATATTTTTAAGATCCTATACAATTAATAGTAATCTAATAACCTGTTTAAAATTAATTATTGTTTTTACTTTCTTATATGTAGTATAAGGAAATATTGTAATGATGAAAATTTTCGACCTCGAGATTTTTGCAGATGTCCACGTTTTGAAGTCCGCTGATACCGAAAAAGTGGTATGTCTCTGTGTGTGTCAGTTTGTCTGTGTGTGACCACAATAGCGGTCAAATCGCTATAGCTATCAATTTCAAATATTACATTTACTAGTATAGTCTCCCTCTTGAGAACTGATTAGATTTTCAGTATATATATATTCGTATGAAACTACATGACAGTTACAAGAAAATAAACATATATAAATAACATTACAAAAGTAGAAATATATTTAGATTTTTAGATTTTCAGTAATATCAGCAGACCAGAAGTGTAGTAGTTTACTTCGGTGAGAAAATCGAATTTTGCCAATATTTCGTCAACTACTAAGTTTAAACAAATTTATAAAGAATTCATATGTACTTAAAATTAAAATTGAAAAAAAGCTTTTCGAAATTCCTACCGGAAGTAGGTCTTTTACTCTTATCGAAAATAGCGATTTTTTGCAAATACCTCGTAAATTGAGCATTCTATATATATTTATCAAGAGTACAAAAGTATTTAGAGTTGGATTTGGAATATTTTTTTGTATAAATGAAATTTCAAAATTCGGACCGGAAGTAACACTTTTACTCTTAGCGAGTAGTACTTTGTTTCGAATATCTCGCAAAGTATGCATTATATAGAGATTTATTAAGAGAATAGAAGTATTTATAATAGGATTTTGAATAATTTTTATTTAAAAAACTTCTTAAAATTCTATAATTTGAATGTCATACGTATAAGAAAGTCGTGTGGTGGCCAGACCTCATTATTTCTTAATAGAATCATGGAATATATCGAATAAACGCCAGTCCGCAACACTATAACAAACATTGTATTATATTATATAATATTTGGTAAACAGAAGTTATACATAAAGAAAAGAAGTGTCATCCTAAATTAATAGTATTCATGAAAACTTTTTTAAGAATCAAGTGTTTGTCCTGATAATTTAGTATCGAACTTTAAAAAATATTTTAATAAGAATTGTCACAATATGCCAAAACAATTCATCTATAAATATTCACAGAGGACATAATTTGAACGATCGCATTTTTTCAAAATTCGGCTAAACAAATTACATAATCCTGCTCTTCCACGTCGGTGAAATAGATCTTGTACTGTGTATTAAGAAAAAATGAAATAGTTACCGTCCGAAAATAAATGTGTGAGTGTATTATATTTACACGAACTACCATATACGAGGCAGGCGCAATAAATTCTCGTCCTGATATACAAAAAATGAGGTGTGGCCACCACACGACTTGCTTATACGTATGAAAGTGTTACTTCCGGTCCGAATTTTGAAATTTCATTTATATAAAAAATATTCCAAATCCAACTTTAAGTACTTTTGTACTCTTCATAAATATATATAGAATGCATAATTTACGACATATTTGCAAAAAACCGATTTTCGATAAGAGTAAAAAGCCTACTTCCGGCAGGAATTTCGAAAAAAATTTTTAATAAAATTCTTCTTAAATTTAATTTTAAGTACATATGAATTCTTTATAAATTTGTCTAAACTTAGTAGTTGACGAAATATTGGCAAAATTCGAGTTTTTCACTGAAGTAAACTACTGCTTCCGGTCGACCTAATTTGCTGAAAATCTAATCAGTTCCCAAGAGGGAGATTATACACGTAAATACAAAATTTGGAATTGATATCTCCAGCGGTTTGACCGCTATCGTGGTCACAGACAGACAGACAGACAGACACACAGACAGACACACACACACACAGACATTTTTTAAAAACCACTTTTTTGGTATCTGGGGACCTCAAAACGTGGACATCTGCAAAAATCTCGAGGTCGAAAATTTTCATCATCACAATACTTCCTTATACTACGTATAAGAAAGTAAAAAGAAACTTGGAGCAATATAAGAATTTTTATTTTTCAATGTAATCTCTCCTAACTTCTATACATTTATTACAACGATTACTTAATAATTCGATACCCTTGTAAAAATAATCTGAAATTTTTCCGTCAAAATGTTCTATAATAGCTGCTTGCAACTCACTGTCATCCTTAAAACTACGTCCCCTAAGGTCTTTTTTAAATTAGAAAACAAACAAAAATCACAAGGAGCCATATCCGGACTATACGGTGGATGTTCCAATTCTTGAAAGCCAAGCCGCATTCGCGGATGGCAGCTTGTGAAATGGCAGCAGTATGGATGGGAGCATTGTCGTGCAATAATCGCACACCTTTTGTCAATTTTCCACGACGTTTTGCACGAATACTGTCCCTTAATTTATGCAATAAAGACGCATAATATGTGCCGATCACACTTGTATTGCGCTCTTTAAAGTCAATTAGCAAAATGCCCTAACAATCCCAGAATATTGTGGCCATCACCTTTTTCGTTGAGAACGACTTTCGTCTTTCTGGGACGAGGTTCATATGGTCGCCGCCATTCCATGGACTCCCTTTTCGATAGAGGATCGTAAAACTGTTTCATTCCCTGTGACAATGGACTCCAAAATCGGTTTTGGGTCGTCTCCACACATGTTTAAAAACGACTGCGCACATTCGACTCGACGTTCATGTTGGAGAACAGAAGGAAGTCTCGGTACCCATCTAGCACTGATTTTATTCATACCCAAATGGTCATGGAGGATTCGGCGAACACTTGTTTCGGAAATGCTTGTTATCACTGCTAATTTCTTCACTTTCAAGCGGCGATCTTCTAGCACTAAATGTTCAATAATTGAAATTTGTTGAGATATTATCACTTCAATTGATCGATCCGAACGATCAGCATCTTCCATGGATTCTTGCCCCAAAAAGAAACATTATGCCCACTTTTTTGCAGTTGAATACGAAGGAGATGAATCACCGTAAACGCCGCCTAAACGTTGTTTAATGTGATAAGGTGTATGCCCTTCTTTTGTTAAAAATTTAATTACTGCGCGGTACTCAATTTTCGTTACTTCAGACATTTTCGTGCGCTAGTTACGTTGGTTGGCTGGTTACTAAAAACTACTAGGCTTTGAACCGTCATATTTATAGTGTACTCCTCGCGTATATGCATGCATGACGTGACAGAGTTTGAACACGTTTGAACCTGTATAAACCTGTCAGGCCGAGAATTTATGGCGCCTACCTCGTACCTACTCACCTTCCGTATAAATCATCACAAAATTACCACACACTATTTTAACACCACTTATATTTACAGTCTCTGGATTTAATGAAATTAAAAACCTCCCGTATTAATGGGTTTTGTCGACAGTGGATAAACGCTGTACATACACATATACTATAGGGGTATATACACACTTGCTTTACGGGTAATTAATTATATAATAGGGTTTTCAATAGGGACATAACAATTTTGTATTTAAATACAAACACGCCCTTAATTTTTTATTATGATCTGTCAATATCAAAACGTGTTTCAAGGTTTACATTTTTATCATGGTGAAGTTCACGAACGATCAACATTTGGAAATTATTAAAAATTATTATCGAAATTCTGAGTCAGTGGTCGCCAACTTTAAGAGCGCTTACTCCAATTTTCGACAACAATTCAACATATTCCCTATTGAATGTTCCTTTGCCAGTGAAACAACGCACCGCTCGAAGTGCCGAAAATATCGCAGCCGTAAGTGCTTCAATTCAAAAAAAGCCGAATCTGTCAATTCCACGCCATTCACAGGAATTGGAAATTTCTCATTTCAATAATGTAAAGAACTTATACCCTTACAAGCTCAAAGTAACTCAAGTAATGAAGCCTCTTGATCATTTGAAGCGCCGAAACTTCTCCGATTGGGCTCTGTAAAAGTTTTAAGAAAATCCTGGATTTCATCGAAAAATCATTTTAAGCGACGAAGCTCATTTTGGCTTAATGGCTTTGTCAATAAGAAAAATATGCGTTATTGGACAGCAACAAACCGACATCTGCTTCAAGAGACTCCATTGCAGCCACAAAAAGTGACCGTGTGGTGTGGATTTCATGCCGGAGGTAAAGGCTAATTGTCAACGTTCCGGTCGATATGTGTGGAAGAATGGTGGTAAATTGGCTCCAAACAATCGATCGCTGTAAACGTGCTCGCGGTGATCATGTGAGCGATATCGAATCCCATACTTAAATTTAACATGTGTACTGCACCTGGAATAAATTTCAGCCCTAATATTTCAGTTGTTTTGCGTTTTATTTAAATACATAATGTGCCTATTGAAAAACCCTTTACAATGTGATTTTACTTTCTTATACGTAGTATAAGGAAGTATTGTGATGATGAAAATTTTCGACCTCGAGATTTTTGCAGATGTTCACGTTTTGAAGTCTCCTGATACCGAAGAAGTGGTTTTTAAAAAATGTCTCTGTGTGTGTATGCCTGTGTGTGTGTCTCTCTGTGTGTCTCTCTCTCTGTGTGTGTGACCACGATAGCGGTCAAACCGCAGTAGATATCAATTCTAAATTTTGTATTTACGTGTATAATTACCCTCTTGAGATCTGATTAGTTTTTCAGTAAAATCGGTAGACCGGAAGTAGCAGTTTACTTCAGCAAAAAAATCGAATTTTGCCAATATTTCGTCAAATACTAAGTTTAAACAAATTTATAAAGAATTATATATTAAAATTGAGAATAATTTTATTTAAAAAGTTTTTCGAAATTCCTACCTGAAGTAGGTCTCTTACTCTATCGAAAATCAGTTTTTTGCGAATATTTCGCAAGTTATGCTTTTTAGACAAGTACGTTACGGGTATAAAAGTATTTAAAACATAATTTTCAATATCTTTTGTATAAAAAAAATTTCAAAATTCAGACCGGAAGTACCACTTTTACTCTTATCGAATATCGATTTTTTGCAAATATGTCGTACGTTATGCATTCTATATATATTTATCAAGAGTACAAAAGTATTTAGAACTGAATTTGCAATATTTTTTGTATATATGAAATTTCAAAATTCGGACCGGAAGTAGCACTTTTACTCTTATTGAGTAGCACTTTTTTGATAATATCTTGCAAAGTATGCATTCTATAGAGATTTATTAAGAGAATACAAGTACTTAGAATAGGATTTTGAATAATTTTTGTATAAAAAAATTCTTAAAATTCTATAATTTGAAACGCTCATACGTGTAAGAAAGTCGTGTGGTGGCCACACCTCATTTTTGATATCTTGTAAAGAATGCATTCTATAGCGATTTATTGAGAGAATGAAAGTACTTAGAATAGAATTTTAAATAAGTTTTGTATAAAAAAATTCTTAAAATTGTATAGTTTGAAACGCTCATATGTATAAGAAAGTCGTGTGGTGGCCACACGTCATTTTTTAATTTCTGATGGTACGTTAAAATTTGCCGCCGCAGAATTTTTTTCAAGAATTGATGGCACTTAGTGTTTCCATTATTTTCCTCATTTAGACGTATTTTTTACTAAATAAGAAAAAAATGTTTTTAATAATTCTGATATTACTAAGTAGCATATTATTATTATTTTGTACTCGCTTATCAAAACCTGTCATTTCACAATTCGATTTGCGTGCGTAAAAAGTCACTTTAAACACGAGTGCGTAAAAGTAAAGTTGGTACTTCCTAGAACTTGATTAATTTAGTGACATTTTAAAATCATAAATTCCTAACCTTAATAATATGCTACCCAGTTCGTTGTTTTTCTATGAAAATAAAAGGAAATGAAATAGAATTTTTTGAATTTGATAATTTTAAATTAAATGTCACTTCAAATAATCAATACTGCCAATTCAATTTTTTTTAATTAATATCAAGAGATTAGTAGTGTGTCATAAACGATAACGTATTTAACAATATGTATTATTATTATAGTTCTCGTACAAAAAATATTGTACAAACTTCGTGCGTGAAACATTTTGCGAATTCGTGTCCATAAAGCGCTCGCCTTTCGGCTCGCGCTTTAAACTGGTCACTCATTCGCGAAATATGATTTCACGCACTTGGTTCGTAAATAACTATTATTTAGTTTAATTAATTATTGAAATATTATATAGCACATTAATATAAATCACATTAATATTATCCAAAAAAGAAAAAAAAATCTGATGAAAATTACCACCCGAAACGCAAATAGCAATTTTCTCTCATGTTTCTTTTTCATGTAGTTTTTTTACAACGAACGGTCGGTTGTGGGTTTTATTCCAGTATACGCGTCATTATGAGACAGGAAGGTGTGGAAATGTCTACGTAAATGTTTAGTGGATGGATCGTTTCATAATTTTTAAAATTATACAATAGTAAAAGAAGAACAGTATGACTTCACACTAATGGAACTAATTTAAATTAATTAATTAAATAAATAGTGAAGAAAAATATGCTATATGATAGAAGTCCAAAAAGGCTATAGTCAGACCAATTACCGGCTTTGAAAATCCCTCGTTCGTTAAGAGTTTATTTTCAAAGCGTGTTGTATACTACATTTTTTAGATTAGGTGGGCAATTTTTAAATTAAATGACAAAAACATCATGATACCAGTATAAGGGCGTGTCAGAAATCTGACTTATTGTCATGACGTCATCATCCAAGCAGCAAGTACGATTTGTTTTCATGTTTGGATATTTATGTACGTGTGTTTGTAGTGGTAATTTATCGATGCGATCGACTCTTATTAGTTATTATCATCTAAGAATGCGATGTTATGCAGTTTTTAGGTGCTGAAATTACAATCGGAAAATTAAGGGAAGTAGTATACAATATTTTAGTTTCCTGAAAGATGTGGAATTGGAAATAAATGGATAAGAGCCTGTCAGTCAAAAGATAAGTTCAATTTAAAATATAGGAGTGTTCAGTGCTGTCAAATAATCTTAATCCAAATTTGTTGTATTACAATTCGACATGAAGGTTCCTTTCACATTCTTACAGTGCCTGTAATTTTAATTCTTTTTTTATTTTAGCATGCGTTTGTCCTATACCCCACTAGTTTTGAATTTCGTTTGAAGCAGCATCTATTGAATTATGAACCAGAAAATATTCGCAAAGTAAAAAACAATGCAAGTCGACACTTTGTTTACCATCATCATCGGTAAACACTTTGACAAAAACTACATTTCGTATAAGACAAACCTTAAAAACAAATACCATTATTAATGAAAGTAATAAGATTAATTGATACCTGGTTGTGCTCCTAATTGTAGGATTTGATTAGTTTGGCTGTCTCAGTAAACTGTCTAGACTTCGTCAACGTTATATTTTGTGTGTAAAAGTTGCGCTTTACAAAAAAGGGCCGCACTTACGGTCATTAGAAATTTCATTTTCTGTAGCATTTACTATTAGATTACCTATCTAGAAGTACAGTAAAACCTGTATTTTTGTTCTAACTATTCCGTTAGCATTACGTTATAGAGATTTGCCAATGTCTTTTTCAACACAAATAAAAAAATTGGCCAATGATTTTTTTTTTAGTTTCTGATCTCTTGTGCGTATTGCTCTACGAGTGTTTTGAAAAAAATAATTGGCAAAGTGAAATTGAAATTAAACGAAGAAAAAAAATAATATGAACTACCCGTGCCCAAACGTCCTCGCGCTGATCTGATGTATCACCGCACCCACGTATCGTCGCGTCCAAATGGCCGTGCCTGAAGAGCCGCGCCAATTTCAAAGTAAAAAATGCAGGAAAAACTACTGCCACAAATCCAAATATTGCTTCCTTAGATATTTAAAATCACATACATACTAAATTGCTTTAGCTTCTGATCACAACTCGACTGTAATACCAACCAATGCAATTACATTTTGATCAAGGGTGAGTTTCTAGATTTTGATTTAGAGTAAATTTGCTTTAATAACATTTGCAAAAGCAGTTCTAAAATAAAATCATTTATGTAAAGTAATCGCGCAAAACGTTTTATTATTAAACAAATACATTAACAAGCCTTGTGAGTATAATAAATCGCTATTAAAACTACTTACAACAGATTTTTATTAAACATTTAGTCCTTGAATTTTCCAGCTATTTGAAATCTCTATTTTTGTAGCTCTAAGCTAAGATTTTATGGGACGTAGTCAATCTTGCCCAACCACTTTTTCTTTTCTGTTTGTAGACACTTTTGCACATGGTTTATGGCTCATAATATTTCACACACCGCTCTCTATAATTAAAGAAGTCGGTTTTTAAGAGAAATAATTTACTTGAAATTCGCCATATGTTCTAAATTTAGAAAATTTTATATGCACAGCCGAAAATGCAGTAAGAGTTTATTGTCATTAAACGTGTCAAGCTCTGCGAACAAACTGCTGTTTTTTTTTCGTGTTTCGGTCACTTTCCTGGTAGCTTTTGGAAGTTTCTTTGCTGTAATTTAGTCAGTATAATCTTTCATCTTTTTTGCCCAGATGTCCATTCTCATATATAGGATACACAATGTATATAAAAATTATCTGACGCCACAGGAAATGCGTGTTTAGATGGTAAAAAATGGTATATGGATATAACCTTATTTTTCTTATTAAACATTTCTTAAATAGAAATTCATGAGTAGGTATATGAATTTATGAGTATCATCTTTTCCTCTTTTTTTTTTCCAAAAAAGAGATTTTATATAAGTATACACAAAAATACACGCCATTTGATATAGCATTTCTTCTTTGTGGTTTACCGGCTGTTAATGATCTTAAACAATATAAATATTAAAATTTTTGGAATATATAGATATTATCTTTGTCAATTAATTGAAAAACATTAACAAATTAAAACATTAACGACCTATGGTTGAGTCGCTCTCGCAACCGGCATACGCCCACCAAATTAAAATGGCGTCAAATTTGAGATGTTGCAAAACTTTATCCACCAAGTAATATTAATTTTGACACTATAACCCTAAATAATCAATTAGTATTATTTCGTATAAATTGGTGGTTGTAGCAGTACCGACTATAATAAATTCTAATATGTAACTTATTAATTTAATAATAATTTTACAAAGTACTATTGAAAAGTCGAATATATTGACTTTTTGTTTTATTTTATATGAATTTACAGAGAAAATTGAAGTTTTGATGTTCATTTGATTATTCAGGAATGTATTTAAATAAATATGTCCTAGTGAAAGTTTTACTACAGACAATAAAGAATATTATTTACTAGCAAAGGCAGTTGTACAGCGATATTCTTACTAAAGTAGTATATCGCTTTTGTATTATATGCATTAAAGTTAAAGTAATTTTAAACGTAACAGCAATGTCAGGAGAGTATTTCACCAATTAATTATAGAAACATATTTGTTACGCTATATTCTTACTACTCACTATGATTATTACCATTACTACTGACGTACTTAAAGCTACTTGCTTAAAACAGTTCCCTCAAGTATTATTATTAGTTCTGTTGATTACAATATATTTTTTGCACGTTAATCAAACATTTTTGATTAAGCTAAACACAATGATAATTACTATTTATTTAAGCTTTATGACTTTGTTGATGTTAAAGATTATATTCAATGCTGAACAAAATTGAGACACATCATGAAGCATTTCAAATGTTTAGAGTATTCTTAAGCTGAATCTTTGCTATCTGATCAGAATTTGACTTACCAAGTTACTTTAAATATAATATAATAATAAACAAGTATTTTTACTATTCCCAATTTACTACATTGATATTAAAATTATTAGAATAGTATTACAAATTCTTTTCGTTATGTATGTAACTATATTACATCTGTATATCTATTAATAACAAAAAATAAATGCAAAATTAAAAACCTACAAAACAGTATACAAACACTTTCAAAAACCTATAAAAAACAATGTAACAGAAATATGTTTTAACTGCATTCCCATATGCAAATGCTTATATCTTCTTGTCAATACTAATAAACTCGATCATTCTTTTATTCTTGATCGTGTTCTTTGAGAAAACACTAGACTCAGCTTCTTCATCTTAGGATCGGCACACTTTATTCCACAACGGTAAATTTTCTCACAAGTTATAGTTCCTAATAGAACCATATAGCCCATACAAATTGTCATACCTGACTTAAGACCATCTTAAGACTTAAACAGAAAAACAAATCAAAATAATACTAACGCAGTCAAACGCTTGTCATCATCCTCTTGTCAACTGTCATCCGCTCCGTGAAAATAGAAATTAGACAACAATGCTAGTAAACAGAATAGCCATATATTATATAAATATAAATATAGAAAAATAATATTTAATAACTTTATTTGTAATTCGTAACTGGCTTTCCTGTAATAGTATTTCACCAGCGGAAGGTGTATATCCTAAAATATTAATTTATTTGTTTAATTTTATGTTTTTGAAATTGTTCGATTGCCAAAACGACTGAACTGTATTAATAAAATTGAAAAATATATTTGACAAATATCATCACGGCAAATAATATACAGTCCAATACATTTTACATTTTTATTAGTTGTTCGTTAGTCCAAGAAAAGGAATTATTATATATATACATATGTAATATAAACTCCTGGACAAAATTAACGCGTCACAAAGTGAGCAAGTGACAAAATTCGCCAAAAACCTTTATTATTGCAATTATAACGAATCAGTTGTCACAAAAAACAATATTTTCAACGCGATACAATGTTAATTTAACAAAAATGGTACAGTAATATCTAAACTTGAAGGCACAGTGAACACTTAGAAATTATAAAAAGTTCTCCTAAAATTAAATTTAACTTCAGCGTCAAAACAAATTGCTCCCCAGAACATTACTGACCCACCACCAAATGGAACTCTTGAAAAGAAAAGATATTGCTGCCAGCAAACCTCTTATGTGGTCTTCTACAAACACGCTCATGTCCATCTGGTGATTTCAGACTGGCTCGTGTTTCATCCGGAAACAAAACTTGTTTCCAATCGTCAATTGTCCAGTTTGCATGAGCTATAGCAAAACGCAATTTCGCAACTCTGTTGCCTGGTAGGCAGTGGTGCAATTGCTGGTCTTCTAATCTTTAATTTTGCTTCATTACGCCTTCTCCTGACTGTTCTTCCAGAAGTCTCTACGTTTCGGACTGCTAGAGCTCTGCGTAACTAGGGACCGCTCGATCGTCTTATCCTTAAGGCAAGTTGTGTAAGTAATCGATCGTCTACCTCATTTGCAGATCTTTTACGACCTTGTCCTTTTGCTCTAGAGAAACTCCCAAGTTCATTAAAACGTTTAACGCTTAAAAAATTAGCCACATAACGCTGCCTACGACCATCATTAACCAGAGGCTATTGCTTTCGCTGCTTCGTGTTCACTTTAATTGCGTTGACGTTATGTTCAACTCTAGCTATACTAGACAGTGTATTTTCTTATTTTAAACAAATTCAAATCAAACTAATGATCAACAAAATTAAAATGACCAATTTTTAACAGCTTTTTAGGAAATCAACACCACATACACTTATTTGTAAACTTATAGCCTTAAAAACGTAAAATCACTGCATTTTTTTTCAATAATAAGAGATGAACATCCTAATCTACCTAGATACTATATTTCACGAATTAAAACTGTGAAAATTACATATAATAGTCAAAGTAACAAGTGATGCGTTAATTTTGTCCAGGAATTATTAATAGTAGTATGTGTATGTTGGACATTCTAACAATCTTCGACACATTAGGGGATTCTCAATTAAAACTGGTACAGAGATTTAAAGTTTTTTTTTTTTCTGTTTTATATCGTGGGAATGTGATCATTGAACCCGAAACCCGAACGGTGAATTTGTCGGCAATTTTTTTTAAAGTTTATAATAAATAACAAGTTGAAATATTCATTTCATTTTCTTAATATGCACTACCGTACTAGTGTGGAACACCTACTTTCTATACTAATTCGCATCCGTTGTGTTAAGTTTATCACATGATTACTGAAGACATTACATAGTATTAACAGTTCTTTGTGCAGAGATCTAATCTGTGTAACCTATGACGTATAACCTGTGCTTAACTAGCACTTGTTACAGTATAAGTGTAAGTTGCGTCTTAGTTTAACTATTTTTAAACAATAAAGAATAGCTAACGGCTAACACTGTCGTATGTCCTGCGTCAGCTGTTGCTCGATATTTGGCAAATAGATTTTACTGTTGGCATCATTTTAATTTTAACCTGGCAGCGATTGCAAAAATTTTAAATTCCCTTTGTTACTGACCTGACCTCTGTTCTTGAAATTTCCAACCAATAATATAAAATCTATAGAACCAGGGCTTTTCAAATGTTTCGTTTTCTGATTGTAACTTTAAATTGAAATTTTTAGTCTGTCAAACGTATCGTCAAAGGCCCGGCAAAATTTGGGAAATTGTTCGACACGAAATCTTCAACACCGGACTCCAAAGCTAGCGATAAGAAACCTCGAACCGTTCACATAGACGTCTATTGTACTGGCACAGAACTGGAATCGTCGAGTTCGTCATGTAGTGATTCGGAAAATAAAACATCATCACCACAAACTGTATTCGAGTCAGAAAAATTCCGGTTGACACATAAACGCGCCCTTGAAAAAGATATACCTTACCATCTTCGTAAAAATAAAAGTACTGATGCCGCAAGTAATGTACATAATCTGAGGAAGAAATTTGAAAAAGACGAATCGGATGATGAAGCGAGTACGGCATATCCATCCCAGTTGAGTTCATTTTCAGCAATCAAAGACATAGGTTCCAGTTTTTCAACGAGTGTGCCTCCGTCTTGGTCAACTATGTCAATGACTAGTTATGCACTTCCTGACGACGATTCCGTAGCAAACACTTCTTGGAAAGACACGTACTCCGATATAGGAAGTCTCTTGGAAAGTCGTTCAAGTCTAGCTCAAACCGAAAGTCTAGATTTTGTGCCGAGGAGACTGTGGCAAACAGCAAGTATTGAAGAGTCTCCCGAAAATGGCAGCTTAGTTGAAGCTCCAAGTAAAATGAGTTTGCAACCCAGTGATAGTTTCGAATACGCCAATTCGGAAGACCGTGTAAGAATTAAAAGAATGGAACGTATGTGGGGAGGACAGGATAAACAATGGATGGTGCCACAAATCCAGCGAAAGCATTTAGTCCAGCAGAAGAAACTTAAAGAATATTTAGATAAAAGAATGAGTGATAAGGCTCTACCAAAATGGGAATCGAAAGATACAGATTCCGAAGGCACCGACAGCGAAGAAAAAGGGTGGACGATAATAAAAGAAAGAAAAGAACAGGAAGATGCTAAAAAATCCACTGATAAGAAAAACTCAGACGACAAACTTATTCCTAAAATTAAAACATCCAGCTTACAAAGTAATTTAAGCGACACAAACTTAGCATCAAAGTCGCCTAGTTTTTTAGCTATTAGGCAACGATTGAGTATGGATCCAAATCTCGGGTCACCGTTTACTATTTTCCCTGGAATATTTACTGAACAACGAGCGGTTGCCAAAAAATTTGGGAATATTGTTAATGTATTTAGAAAGCCTGGTCACCACATAGGACCCGCTAAAAACCCACATTGTACCTGTGACCATTGTCGAAGATATTTTGAGATGTATGGGACTCGTAGTAGGGCAAGAAGCTTAGGAGATTCAAACGAAATTATAAATTGGAAAGACGCAAATCGATCATCCGTGCCACCTGGAGTCATACTTGCAGAGGAAGACGATACGGCTACGGGAGATGAGAAAATGGACGTAGGATATACAGATTTCTAATTGTTTTGAAAAAGATGTCCGATAAACGAAACTGCTGGCAAATTTGTATTTACCGGCTAACTCGAAATTAAGAAATATAAATACTAATAATACACATAATAAAAATAATGTAGATATAGAAATAGAACGCATGGTGATGCTATATTGTGTTCAGTCGATATATGATTAGAGTAACATATTTTTGCATTTTGTAGTTCTTTTCAACATCTGGAGTGCTAGCATTATATTTATAGGTGATTTAATTTAAATATTGTGAAAAGTTCCATAGAAATCCATTTGTGATAAAGTGATATATTCCAAATGGTACGTGTATGTTTTTCTATTGACGAGTGCGATTTTAAAATTTAATGCATTCCAGGTTGTTTATTATATTTAGTTTGTTTTTAATTCGTGCATTTTTATTTATATTGCCTTATCATTGCGTGTATTACAATGAAGGGGATGCCGGTTTTTAAGATTTCATATTAAAGATTGAAATTGTATATAATAGTTCCTTTTGTTGTATAAATGTATATTGTTCCTTTTTTATTTTTTATTTTCTGTTGTCAGAGTACAATAAATAAAGCATCCTTTTCAATTCGTTTCTTCTTTGCCAAATAGTTAATCACCTTGAAAAAAATTATGCAATAACTCAAGTACGTTGGACAACAGAAAATGGTATTTTTTTTATTATTTCCATCAGTTTCAAGACTGATCCGATCATTTTGAATAATCTTTTGAACGTTTAATTTTTTCTTACTATTCCGCATTGAAATTCTTTTTGGACAAGAGCTTCCATCTCTCACTTGACGAGTTTTGGTGAGTTTTCATATAACAAATATCGTTTTTGCACTGACCGATGATGTTATAATTTATTTAGGCCCAGTCAAGTTTAGAAGCCAGTAGTAAAAAACTAGATTTACTGAGAAAGTCACTCGAACTGAGGGTACAAGAATTGCCCCCAGATAGCCGTATAGTGCATCAGTTACGGAAAGAATTGCAGACCGTTCCTCAAACCAGTCACGCCCCAGTCCACTATACCAGTTTGCAGCCGTTTAGAGAAGGTTCTGAAGGAACTAAATTGGTTAGTTCATCTTCAAGTCTTGGAAGAAGTGCATTAGTAACGGGTAAGTAAATCTAAGTATTAAGCAGTTTTATATTTCAGCAAATGTAGTATAATATAAGAAAAGATTTTATTATACAAGTAGTGGTGTGCATGACAGAAGAATACGAGTTCATTTTCAATTAGACTAGACAGATTCGCGCTTTGTCGAATCTCGGGAAAACTGGTAGAAAACACGGTGTTCTATCTTGCCCATCAATTAAAGTATTCGCCTATCATTTGGATACATATGTTTTATTTGGTATTGACCTTGAATGATAAATTCACGAACATCATAGTAATTGGAAGGGTCATTTAACGAGGTTAAGGTGTATTCATGTCTATCCAAACGTTCACAACTAATTCGTACGTTTATTGCAGAATATATTTATATATACATTTGCACAGCCAACTATAATGCAAGATGTCTTTTCCCTAATACTTAGAAGCGGAGTATCATTATAGTACACTACAGTTTTGAAGGCAATAATTATATACTATATATACTATATGATTGCGTATATCCAATATCGATAGATAGGAGTTTTCCAGAATTAGGAAGCTTTATCATTCCAATCAATCTGATTGCATTCTACACTAATAAACAGGATTTTTTAATTTAAAGAAATATATTTTATTTTAAGGAATTGATGATGAATTAGAAAGAAATTTTTCTTTTTTTAACTCTAAAATTTATTGGAATCAAGGAATATTTAATTTGGCGCAATGAAATATATTTCAAAACAAAATTAATATTCATTTGTTTAACAGAAATAGTTGTGATATTATTTTTGTCTTATGGCCATTTTCTTCACTTACGGATAAAGTAACTGATAGCTATCTTGAAGATAAATATATCTGACAGATAACGTGCATTTTAATTTCTTCACTACAACCTTTGGTTACTTATCCCTTAGATCGAAATCCCGTAGATAACAGAATCGTGAGAAACGGCAACCTAGCAAATAGCCGGTGTTCGTAACTTCAAGTGCATATGAAGAGCATCATTCGCTCTGATTCGTTTGACGTGTGCGGTTATGTTTTATATTGTGTTTAGAAACATAAACATACTGCGTTTGTATTATTTAATATTAACAATATTATTTGGGCCTGTGAAAGATATATCTGTGAAGTATACTCATTGCATTTATGGAGATTTATCCAGTAATCCTTCTTTATTTAACCCTTACGTAAACCTCATACATATATTTTATAATTTTATATTCGCAAGAAGTATCCCGATATCTCACTATATTCTAAGTTTGTGATAAAAATGTGCTCATTCTTTAGATTTCCAAGACATTATTTACTTACAAACATGTATGTAAAAATGTATATAAAATAAAATAATGACACTGTTCAATATGTACCTCATTTTGTTATTTGACACTGTACCCGACAAATCACTGTACTATTTCGTCTTCCTCTTCATCAGAAAAAAACGTGTACATCCATCACTAACAAATCCGTAGCACAACATTTTTCTTTCTATACCGCGTCAACAAAATGCGCGCGCAACCAAATATCTGTAAGATAATTTTTATCGAGTACATCAACTGCTTGACAAATTTATCTTCAAGATACAGTCTATCTAGAAGTGAAGAAATCTATTTTTGTCAGTTTCTAAGGGATATCTATCAGATAACTTTATCTAGAACTTATCTAGAAGTGAAGAAAATGGGCATTAATCAAATATTCTCCCAACGAAAACGAAATATCTTAACATAAAGAAATACTTGAAAAGAAATGTGTCTTTGTCTAAATAATTCTGCTTGTGAGCATATTTCGTAGAAGGCTGTACTTTAACCCTTGATTAGGCGCGCCCAAATATTTAATGTAATTGCTGGCTTTGTGTATTTTAGGAATATTGATTTAGTGAAATTATCATGTTTTGTAAAAATATTTTTTTGTTTTTGTTTTTATTTACTTTAAATATGATAAAACATTGAATTATATAAAGCAGGTACTAAAATAAAAGAAAATTTATTGTTGCTAAAACAAAAATAATTATTCTTTCGTTTAAAAAAATTGCAAAATAAAGATTTGGTTCAGAAAAAATATGATTGTGTAAAAAGGGTAAATGTGTAGTCACACAAGTTACTGGAATTTCACATTTCAAATTTGTTATTAGTTATGGTAAAAACTGAACAAAACGCACAGTATTGAAATCAAACATCTGTGGTCTTTATAAAAAACTCTGCGTCAGTCTGAAACTTTCGAAGGACATACATACATGTATATGCGAGCCGAAACTTTCCCGAGCCACTTGTTCTCATGATTAAGACAAACGAACTGCTTGTGATCATCTCATGGCGATAGGCCTTCTCCTGTCGCTTTTTCTGGCGAACACAAAGGCCCCATTGGTACAGCACTGTGGTGTGCTTCATTGTTTTTTTGATTTTGTTCCACCACTTTTTTTGTTTAATTATAGAGTGGCCCGAGGAAGATTTATTAAAACTCATTGAATTTTATAGAACTAAATGTTTACTTGGGAATTCCGAAAATTCTTGTGTTGTGCTTGCCGCTTCAAATGCCCATCTTATCCTGCATATCGGTGCATTCCTTATACAGAACAGTGTGCCACCTATAATTTTCTTACCTCTTCTTCTGATACAAACTACTAAAGCCAGACCACTTAAAACCAAAAATTTGTCTTGGTTCGAAGATATGACTGCAAGTGGTGGTTGATACATGACTACTCGTGGTTTGGCTTTGGTTCCTTCTTTTTCCATGGATTGCTAATGCATTGTGAAAATAATTTCAACGAACGATTCACGAGGGCTTTACGAACAGTTCGGTTCACAAGTGTAGACAAGATCAATATCCCATTAGAATTGAACGTAAAAAGTATGTTAATAAAGTCAAAATTCTAATTTAGTAACTGTTACGCATATGAGTCAGATAAAATTTAAACCCTGCAGTGCATCCATCTTTCCGTTTTTGTAGAGATTTATAAAAGTAAGCTTTGGCGTCTTGCATACTTTACCTCATTTAAGTTTCTACATCTTAGCCACAGTAAACTTATGATCTGGTATATTCACATATGCTTTCTAAAAGAAAGAAAATTGTATTATTTTCTATTAAAGAGCTCATTTCTTTTCAATATAATGCTTGAAAAAGTTCGTTTTTTTCCCTAATAGGGACGCTGGAAGTGAGACTGATGGGTTGTCAGGATTTATTAGAAGACGTGCCTGGAAGATCAAAGAAGGACCGCGAAGGTACTTCTAGTCCTTCAGATTTGAGGAGTTTCATGAAAGGTGTAGCTGGTCGTAGTTCCTCCAAGAGTTATAGTGTGAAGGACGAAATAAGCAATGAAATAATGGCTGTATTAAAATTGGACAATCAAACAGTTGCTCAAACAAGTTGGAAACTCTGTTCACAACAAGCTTGGGATCAAAGGTAATGACTATATGACTTCTGCTTAAATTAAATCTGTGATATTCATATTTCCTTTGTTCATAAACATTTTACTTTATTTGCTCGTTCCTTTGTATAAGCAGTTTTAGTCGCAGTACAAAGTTAGCGTTGCGTTGCATACCTATTTATCAAAATGACATTGTCAAATGTTTTGAGTAATATATGTTTGTGAATAAATGAATATTTGTTATGCGTTAATACTGCATTGGCTTGCTGACAAAAAATAATTTGAACTTATTAAAGCAATATTTTGGCAAACATATACAACAATTAATTAGTTTCCTTGTATAACGTGTGTTCTTTCCTGTTTAGTGAAAAACAAATTTATTTGTTTTAAATTAATTTATATAAATGAATAGTAACGTTGCTTTCTAAATGACAGTAATAGTAGTATACTTGACTAGGAATATTCATGGTAATCTCTATGTATGGGTTAAATAATTAAAAAGAAACTGCATATATTTTATATCAGTATAAAGTTTGTACTCTCAAAGATTGTAAACATTCTTTTAGTATCTAAGAATTTTTTGCCAATATTGTATTAATTACATATTGTAAAGATGTATTTTTTTTACATTGACGCATTGTATCTTCTTCATGTTACAGTTTCTGTAATCTAACATGATCTATTTTTAATTTACAAAAGAATGTTACCGTCACGTAGTATAGTAACATAAACACATATTAATAAAAGTAAATTATTTTAGCTGTTAATCTCTTGGAACAACACTGAAACTTAATAAATGCATTTAATTAACTTTCGGTTATCATAACAATAAAATTTAAAGGGAAATATAAAAAATATAGACCATACATACCCGAACTTCATTCTGTTTTAAAAATAACTTACAGTCGCATATGTTTCTCGCAATACAATACAACCAGTCGGCTAATTTGTTTGTCTTGGATAGAAATCTATATTTTTATTTTAGGCATTGGCATTATTATTAAGATATCGAATAGTTTTTGTATTCCATGCATATAGCAAATCCATACTTCAAATGCTTCTCTAAATAAATGAAATGGTTTCTTAGAAAGTGTATAAATAACCTCTGCATGTACTAATGCTAATTATTTGGTTATATTACACAAAATAAATATTTGTTTGTCGTAATAAAATTTAATATCTCATATACTGTTATACACAAATGCTTTATATAAAAATGAAGGCATTTGCAAAATGTCAATATATTTCTGGCACATAAAATTCAGTTAATGAATTATCTACTTTCATCAAATGGATTACTAATACGTAAAGAATTATCGTGTGGGTTTTATTCGATTAAAACACTTTCTTGCTTTTTCTTTTATAAAAATCATGAATCTGAACACTTTCATAAGACCTCTTTACTAACTTTCTTAATACTTGCATATTTCTGTTTATATGCTATTTGTTACAAGCAAACTATTTACATTTTACATCTTTCTTTTCAATTCATTAATTTGTACTTAAACATTGATTTCATTAAGGAATTATTGCAAAACATTCCACTGAACGAACGTTTTGCAAAAGAATCAATTAATGTTGGGTAAACAAACAACACCAGAAGGAACAGACATAAGAGAAAATAATTAAATAATAATAAAATGAAGAAGCAATTACTCTTGATAATTAAAATACATACTTTTGAGATTAGTATATTTTCATGACTTATAACTTCAACTAAAAACCTGTTAATTACAGATACTTTATGTATTGTATAAATAATATTTAATTTCGTCTCCAAAGATTTATTTTAATGAATTTATATTTTAATATTATAATGTTTAAAATGTTATTTTGAAGACAGCCTGTTCACATTGGTTTACTTGTATATGCAACAATTATATTATCCCCTCCACTTAGTTTCTCATGGGTTGTATAAGGAAATGTTGCAATGATGAGTATTTGCGACGTCGAGATTTTCGCAGATATTAGTAGTTAACTTCACCAAAAAACAAACTAAATCTGATTTATATCTTGTTAATTACTAAGTTTAGACAAATTGCTAAAAAATAGAAAAGTACTCAAAACTGAGTTTGAGGACTGTATAATATACGTTTTTCAAACATCCTAACAGAAGTAGACCTTTTAGGCCGTTCGTCCACCGGGGAAACCAAAACGAGGCAACCAATCGTATACAACCAAGCAACCGGTCGCGCCGGCGACCAACACATTAAAAACTGTACATGTTCGTTCACCGCGACGACTACGACTTATTGTGAAAGGCAACCTATCGCGCACGATTATACTGACTGGTCGCTAAGCCTTTAGTTGCTTACGACGATTCGACTGATACAACTATTCTTTATTGTAAAGTTCAATTTGTTATGCTATTTTTAGTTTTTAACGCAATAACATTCCGTCATCGTTACCAAAAGCTAAAGAAACTGTGAACATAAGGTTTGTGCAGGAAATTGAAAAATACCCGTACCTATATAATTTACACGTTAGAAAATTATGCCAACAATTCTTTCAAGTTAACGAAAACTCTCTTTATTCATTCTGTAAGTTTGTTTAAACTTAACCGGATCTTTGAACTCACTTGCAACATCTTTTGCGCCCTTAAGTATAGGTCCTAGTAATAACATACTCATCGGACGACGAAATCCTTCAAACTGGTTTCCTCGGTGGATGAAGAACTAAGCAACCAGTTAGCCGCGACTGGTTGCCTATAACCGGTCGCCACATATTGGTTTTCTCGGTGGACGAACGGCCTAACTCATATTGAGAATCAGTGTACTAAAATTAGTGCGTGCGCGCGTGCGTACTATTGTGTGTGTCAGTGGGTGGGGGTGTGCCAACACGATAGTGGTCAAACGGTTACAACTACCCATACCACCAAACTTCCTACTTAATAATACTCATCTCAGTACATGGCAATTGAATTTATAGCCATCCTTTTGTATTAAAATGTTTTAATAATATATTGTGAATTTTATTATTGGTTCAATTTTTTGTTGAATTTTCAAGCTTTGTACTTTGTTCGAAATGAGAAAAGTGCAAGATATTAATAGCATGGATAAAATTAAAATAAAGACTATTAAAAACAGGCATGTATTCGAACCGACAAATTGCAATAATGCAAACAGTTTATCAGGAATCAGTCGACCAAATAGTGGCATTAATTCAAGAAAATATTCCGTCACCATCCACCGTTCGCAGAAAATCGACGTTGACTCTAATTCAATTGCCATGGACTCTAGTAGCTTATTTCAGTGATAAATTTTGCCAACTACTAAGTTAAAATACATTTCTACAAAAATGTAAAACACACAAAAATGAATTTGACCTTTAAAAAAATTCAGAAAACAATTCATTTCTGAAATGGAGGCTTGGTTTAGTTGTAAATCATTTTGATAATACTAAGCTTAAAACATCATAATATCTGTTTTAGGCGACTTAATATAAGAAGGTTTAATGTTTCTAAGAATCAGTAACAGCATTAAAACTGTTGAAAATTTGAATATACGTAATTTAGAATACCTTTTGTATAAAGATTTTTTAAAAGAATTTGGACGGCACCTACAAATAAGAAAGTCGTGTGATGACCAATACATTTAATCATAGTATATCGTAGTTACCGTTTCTCGGTTTCTTATTTTTATGGTGTACTATAAAAAAATAATCGAAGCTACGTCATGTAAAAATATTAAAGCGAGACAAAATTTTGTCTGCCAAAAAATGTTGTTGCCACGGATTTCATTTCAGTATGGTACAAATTTTGCAAATAACTCTTCTTATACTCTAGATAATTTAACTTGGACCGTATAACTATTTAATAATAAACGATATCCCTGCAGTGGAAATGCTATCCGAGAAATAGTGTAGGTATATCAGTATGCCTGTTGTCTTGAAAATAACGTTTGAGTTAGCAGCGAAACTCGAATAAAAAAACACATTTTAAACTTAAACTGCGTTTCTGCTTTCTTATTAACGTGAGGAGATTATTTTTTTACGTTATGCATGTACATGAATTTCATAACTGACAACGGTTTATGTGATTTTCGTTTTTCTTTGATTAATGTGGCTTGTAAAAAGCCGAGAATCAACACGTGATGAGAAGTAAAAGTGGGCGAATAGCGTCAACGTGATTATACATAAATATGATAGGATTGGTGGATTTTTGAAATTTTCAAAACTGAATCATTTCAAATTCTGAATAGTAGTTTAATGCCAAAACCTTGATTCGTGAGTTTGTTCAATACTACATTAATAAAGACGAGTTTTATACATATTCCAATATAGTTGCAAAATTATTTTATATTATACTAAGACAAAACAGATATACATACACCTGGGTATAAGATCGCATACAAAGTTAATTTTATTAGGCTTCGTAGTAGTGCGTCTCACTGATGCTTTGATATCATTCCTTAACAAAATACAATCGAATGAAAATAGAAAAGATCACTTCCAATTGTCTTTAAGTGGAGAGAAGGAAAGAAACTGTTAGCCATATTTATATTGACACTAAGTTAAGTCGCCATTTGTTACAATTCGACTGTAATTAATTTATCACCACCATAGATGATTGGTCGTCTCAATTTGCTTAAAATTTAGTTTCAAAAAAGTTGGCCAAGTTTACTCGATATACCGTGTATATAGACTATATACGCAACCAACAATACATTGGTCATAATAATTCTGGTTTTATTTGTGACAGTCATTCAACAATGTATGTAAGTAATCTATCTTTAACCCGTTTGTGGATGTGGGAACAAGTATTCACAATAGGACATGAGCTTTTTTTTATATACAGAATACGTTAGAGCGATGACACCCACACACAGCACTTCCTGCCGACTCGCTGACACCGTGGCCTTGATACGAACTGTCATCTACCTCGATGCGACCAATGAAAACAGTCGCCCATTTACTTAAATGATGAGCGATGACACACACGGCGGTTTGGGCCGACTCGTCACAAAATGGCTGTGTGCCTTAGGCAATTTCATTCAAAAAAAAAAAAGAAAATCGTAATCAAAAGTTACTCTATATGCGTACGCTTTTTTGTAGATGAAACCAGCTTGAAATGGTGTTTTTTCTCATGAATTTGCTGTTATATTTTCTCAATTTATTGTATATCTCATCTAATAGAGACTAATAAAAAGAACAGTAAACACTAATTAATGGTGATTTGTGTCAGACTAATCAAAATTGTTCAGTATGATCCAATATGCTTTATTTTATTGATCAATATTAAAATCAGCACTAGTCCGTTAACATTGATTAAGGTTCAACAGCCTAATATATGTAATCCTCCTCCTTGTTTGTTATATCACAGGATGCTATTAGTAAGTAACAAATATTCATTGTTGGAAAAGAAAAGAAAAAAAATCATCATTCAAGAAACTGTTCAATTTTCTTTCTTCCGTATGAATACCAAATTGTCATGTCATGTTCGCAAATATTTCTACATAAAATATTTATAGGAATATTCTGCCCTGCTAAGCAAAAGTGCAGTATGTGCAAAATGGTCAAAATGATATATTGGGATAATTGTTATACTACGAGCATTCTGCGCCCCTTTTACCAAGCAAAAACACCGAATATGTCATATATGGGCCTAATATTATTGGGTGTTTATATGACATATTAGGTGTTTTTGCTTGGTAAAAAGGGCGCAGAATGCCCGTAGTATAACAATTATCCCAATATCTCATTTTGGCCATTTTTGTACATACTGCACTTTTGCTTAGCAGGGCAGTATTAAAGAGAACTAAGCAACGAGTGTATACACACCATTCGCTGATACAGCGCACAGTGTCTCAGACACGCATATTTGCCGCAAATATTCTCTACGCATCACGTAAAATTGATTACAGAAATTTGATACACGCATGCGAAGGACGTAGATACTAAATGCAATATTACTAAAGTTAGTCCGTAAATGAATAATGTAGTATAATTTTTATTAATGTCATATGGCTAATATTTTGAATTTGTTTATGCAGTATAGGGCATTTTTACCAATAAAAATGCTTTATAAGAAGTAATCCTCCCAGCCTTGGTAGTTTTATTATTTAGGTTTGTTTGTAGTTTGTGTTAATGACGGTAATGAATTCAAATAAGCTATCCAAAATTTACATAAACAAAATGTTCCTTTTATAATTTAAAAAACTTCAGTTAATTTATAATTTGTAGAATATATATAACTTCATGGTATTTAAATTCATAGTAACATTAATATTTATATTTGAAAGATGTGAAAAAACTTTAAATCACATTTAGTTTTAAATGTCACTACAGTAGCGGTAACAGAAATGGATGTAGTTGCTTCCAAGTTGCCAATTTAGCAACGTAAAAATGTCTAATGTCTAATTGTTTTCGGTTGGTTTACTATTATTCATTATATTAATTAATGATAAAATAACTCATATTCATATTGTAGTAATATATCACGTTCTAAAAAGCTGAACAATAAAGTAGACACTAAAAGCACAATGAAAAATTGTTTTTATTAACATAACATTCTTTTATTTTCTTTACACTTTCTCAATCCAGGTTTTCTATCGAACTGGATAAAAATAGAGAATTAGAAATTGGCATCTATTGGCGCGACTGGCGTTCTCTATGCGCTGTGAAATTTTTAAGATTGGAAGAGTTTATAGACGACGTACGTCACGGAATGGCTCTTCAGTTAGAACCTCAAGGACTGCTATTTGCCGAGGTTAGTAAAGTGCGCCTTACCATATTTTGATAAAATTCTTTGAATGTATAGAAATGTAAACATTACAAAATCTGGGAATGTCCTTTTTGCAGATTAAGTTCCTGAACCCAATGATAACGCGGCGGCCGAAACTGAAACGTCAAAGGAAGATATTCAAACAAGAAGTGAAGAACTTCCCTAGAGCCAATCAGATGAATATAAATGTCGCCACATGGGGTCGCCTGCTGAAGAGATCAACACCAGCAATACAACAAGTAAGGATGGCACCCCCTAGCCCACCCGAAGCTCACGTGAGTAATATTTAAATCATAGATTATTTCAGCGTTTTTCTAATTCCGTAGGCGTTACAGATATCATTTGTTGCACCTTCTGAAGATAAACCAGAAACTCCAGGGGAAACACCCGATCCACAACTAGGTGGTCTCGGTGGTCAGCGCCCGTTAGCTCTTGGTATGACATCTTCACCTCCTGAATTACCACCACCACTCGTAGTTGGTGGACCTCCACCTCTTACTAAAAAGAAAGCACCCGCAACTCCGCCACCACCATTGCCTCCTAGATATGATACTGATGAGGTTAGTATTCATCTGAAAAATAACAGTTATAGAACTGCCTTATTAATATTAGGTATTTGTTTTATCTATGTATAAAACTGAATAACACACTGATAACGAAGTTGTAAAATCTATATAGATTTAGTCAGTATGGATATAAAGCAGACGATCGATAACGGGAACTAATTTAAACGAAGTGTCTTTATGTGTTCACATTATCGAAATGTTAATATTAGCGAACGTGATTTAATTAATAAGCAAACTATTGAAAAAGACGTTCAATAATACAATAAAAACAAAACGTATTCTACAGTAATAAGTAATACAGATTTTTATCAGAGGAATAACAATCTAACATTTTAGTGTGCGTAAATTTGCGCAATACCTATCAGTGCACGTGATTTCCGAAGAATCGTAAACATTACTTTGTGCTAACTTACTGAACCATTAGCATTAGTACATGCTAGCAACGTTATTCGTTGTTTTTCCGGCTTTCTAACCGAAGCAGATTCCTCTAATGATGCGGCATGATTTTCTTCAGTAATAGTTTCTAGTTAAGGCCACTTTCATCAGCGTTGTAAATTTGTTCCATATTTAAATCTAGCTTTCTGATTTTTCTTCAAACGATTGTATTAATTAATTGCGATTGTGCTGATAAGTTTTTCGCTAGATATAGATTCCAATGGAATTTTCTTTCGTGTTTCGAATTCTTGTAGCCAGCCGTGACTGGCTCCGAAATTTTGTCCTCAGTTTTTGCTTTAACAGTTTTTCCATTCCTTAATTATTGCGCTGCTGATTGGAACATGGTATTCCCGTTGTTTTGAAAACCGGTTTTACAGTCAATTTTCCATTCCAGGCGCATTCTTTATAGTATTCGGCCTCCAAATGCATCACACTTCTTCGTAAAATGTGTAAGCGCTTTATTTTACGGATTGTGGCTTTCGGCACTCTATATTTTGTTACTGATTGTCTCGCTTCCACACCTTGTGCAACCTCGTCTATGATTCTCACTTCTTAACTCTATCTGAAACATTTTCCTTTATTAAATGTGGTGTCATAGTCATAATGCATAAACGCATACAATATGCTGGCATAAGCTCAAAAACGATCAAATGTTATGTAATCACACCCATCGGACCAGCCGGCCCACTCTAACGCAATGAAAATATAACTAACTAAACAAATCTGCTATAGATCTTGTACATTTTACATTTCGTTATAACTTAAGTATCAGATATATCTTGTGCTTGTTGTAGTTGAATATCACTGTCGGGTTTTCTAACATTTCGTTTCACAAGCACTTACTTTTGTAGCTTTATTGTTAGTGTGCACTTGTCGCTTGCTTACAGAACCTTGTATTGCGGGAATTTGACTTCTTAAATGAAGAACGTGAACTCTCGAGATCTGGGCCACTTATACTCGGTAACCTACCTACAACACCTACGAGTCCACAACCAGAGCCCATTGTTCCACCTACACCAGAACCTGTAGTAGAATTTCCAGAAGATGAGGTATGCAACACTATGCACTCTTTCTATATGCGTTTTGAATAAAAAGATATTTGTATTGGGAAAAGGGATCACATTGAATAATCCTTTTGAAATCTATTGGCTTTTTGGGTTTCTTTTTTTTTACATTGTTTTACTATCTACTGATTTTATTTGTTTACATAGCTGAAGAATTAGTAGTGGTGGATGTATTTATTACTAATCAAAATAATGTATGTGAGTTTTAAATAAATATAAATTGTAATTTTCAGCTACATTTTGAACCACAACTTATTCCAAGACGTCCTGTCGCCAGAGAATTGGGTTATAGAGATAGCGCTTATGAATCCCGAAGACATTCTCAATACACAGGATTATGCATGGAAAATTTCAAGTTCGTCAGTGTCTTGGGTCGCGGTCATTTTGGAAAGGTCATATTATCGCAATATCGCAACACAAGCGAATATTTTGCAATAAAAGCTCTCAAGAAAGGTGACATTATAGCTCGCGATGAAGTCGAATCGCTACTGTCGGAAAAGAGAATTTTTGAAGTGGCCAATTCCACAAGACATCCCTTCCTTGTAAATCTATTCGCTTGTTTCCAAACAGAGTCGCACGTTTGCTTTGTTATGGAATATGCCGCAGGCGGTGATCTCATGATGCACATTCATGCAGACGTCTTCAGTGAGCCACGAGCTGTATTCTATGCTGCATGTGTCGTACTGGGTTTACAATATCTACACGAACACAGAATTATTTACAGAGACCTGAAACTCGATAATTTATTGTTAGACACGGAGGGCTTTGTAAAAATTGCCGATTTTGGATTGTGTAAAGAGGGAATGGGCTTCGGAGACAGAACTGGAACTTTTTGTGGAACTCCCGAATTTTTAGCTCCTGAAGTATTAACAGAAACGTCGTATACGAGAGCTGTTGATTGGTGGGGACTGGGTGTCTTAATATTTGAAATGCTAGTCGGAGAGGTAAGCTGCTCTATTTCATAGATATGAAGCAGATAGAAAATTTCTTTCCAATTTTCAGAGTCCTTTCCCTGGCGATGATGAAGAAGAAGTATTTGATTCAATTGTGAACGATGAAGTCCGCTATCCCAGATTCTTGTCATTAGAATCGATAGCAATTATGAGAAGGGTGAGTACATTCTAAGTATGACGTGTAATAGTATATTATGCAATGAGCATTTAATGATAGCTATTAAGACACGAGTAAAAGAATTACAATACGAGGCGAAGCCGAGTATTGTAATGAATACGAGTGTCTTAATAGCCATTAAATGCGAGTTGCATACACTATTTTTTCTACGACCCCATAATATAACATTATTTTTTGAACAATCGATTTCATAAATTGAGCGTAAAATTTTCCGTACCTTTTTGCGAATTTGGCTGGTAATAAATTGTTCGTGGCTACTAAGGCTTCTTCCATAATTTCTGGTGGAGTCAAATATTATATTTCACTGTCATTATCCCTCATTTTTACCGTTTATATTTTCAAAAAAGCACAAATTTTAAGTACTTACTTGTTAATTGCAGAGAACTGTCACATTTAATTAATTTTTATATCGGTCAGATATGCAGTTGCCATATTGATTATTGTTTTAATATTGGAATGTCGCATTCCTATTGGATATAAACTTGTATCGTAATGAAAAATCTGTATTCCTATTGGATATAAACTTGTATCATAATGAAAATCTGTATCGTAATGGACATCATTAAAGTACGGGTTTAGCATATCTAATAATACAATTAAAGTATGGGAGTAGAAAAAGAATAATTTAAGTATGGAAATTAAGAATATTGCGTGAGAAACTGAATTTAAGCATCAACTTAACTAAATAACAATTCATTAACCGGAATGAGTTTCAATTTGAGCATACATAATTCCAAAAAAGGAATTACACAGACAGTGTAGTACCAGAACATAAATAATAGGTGTCAAGGCTAAGTAAAATACATAAAACAAATTTTATTAATTAATAAGAGGTTTGAATTATAATGATGAACCTTGAAGAAGCTAAGAATACATATAAAGTTATAAAGTGATTGCACATAAGACATAAAAAAAATAGTAAATTCAATTACAATTAAAATTAAGGAAACAAAGTCAATGTAACTCCTGCAATTTATGAAGTAATATAGCCCTAGAGATCTCCCACACTTCACATTTAGTATACAATTATTAATTGTTACTGCAAGTCACATCAATTAGTGTTCACTCTGTATAACGTTAGTGTGTTCTAAATTATTCTCTACATGGCTCTGATAAATTATTAATTGTTCGTGCGCATCTAGGTAATAAATCATTATTTACACAAAATTGACGTTCCACAGAAGAAATTACTGTTCGAAATCTTTATTTCACACTTGACATTTGAAATGTTACAAGGTTACTCTGTATGTTTCATTATACAGCTTGAGCGCGCGGGGTATGATCACCCGATGCTAGTCGATATTCTTCGGACGTATATTCGGCAAATGATCTCCGCTAGCTGTGTTCGCCAGATATAGATATATAGATTTATTTTTCCAGAGTTGTTATTTCGTTATATTTACTGGAGAGAATCTCTAATTTTAATTTCTATTTCAAGGGTCGTTTTTATGTTATTTTATGGTATTCCTGTTATACTTATCTATAGTTTTTTTTTTACCATGAAATTTCTATTTATTTATTTTTCTCTAGACATCTTAGTTTATTCTGCAGATGTTTCAGGCGGGTTGTTTTTATTTCATTCTAAAACCCAGTTGTACTGCTATAACTTTGTACACAACTACATTATTATTTAATTTCATTAGGATAATCATAATTACGTTATAAGTATTACAATCTTCGCGTTATTATCGACTTAGTTATCTAAGCAATCGTCATCACTTAAAGAGAAAATTTAATTTGTTCTTTTTGTCAATCTGCAAAAAAATAATCAGATCACTATGAGTTCGAATATGAGCAGGCAATGCTAGTATGTTGTGCCGTTACTCTAATATGTATTATCGGACCACGTTTAGATGCGAGTTTACGTATACCATCGGGTGATCATACCTCGCGCGCTCTTGCTGTATATTGGCCAGGCATGCCCACAGTTACACCTGGAGAAAATAGCTGTTTCCAGCTTATGAACACTGCTACTAATACCTTTGATTATGTATACTATAGATATACAACTGAGGGTTAGTTCGGATAGGTAGCCACCAGAGGGGTTCGGCAGTAGGATGCGCCCATTCATAAATTTCTCCCGCTAAATTTGTTATAGTGAAAGCAGTTTTTCTTGTAGTAATTAAAAGAAGTCAATGGGATCTTACAGGAAGTGACGCAATTATCCAGTTACACCAATCGTGGTTGTTACAATTTTATAGGTGTTTTCCTTTAGATTTAAATATCTTAAAATAAGTTCAATTGAGGGGTATGATAAGTCTACTGACTGTCATTTTTTAAATTCAAAAAATAAGTAATGATGTGATTGTGGATGTTATATGTGATTCTGAAATACATATTACAAGACGATGTAACGAAGAAATGTCATTTTTCCTATATATTTTATCTTATAATTGAGAATGATATTGCAGTACAA